>JAKTYO010000274.1:0-46459 GCA_030578735.1 Metschnikowia noctiluminum | reverse complement strand
CCCCATGAAAGCCTCTACTCAGAGTGACATCAACCTCTCGTATCGTGTGATGTCATCGCCCCATCGGATGTGAACTCCGAAGGGCTCGAGACCACAGTTCATCCGGGAGAGGGGCAAGAACTTGGGTTCCCGCCTCCCTGAGCCTGACCGTATAAACCTTTTTAACAATCTTGACGAACCAGTTAAGGTTGCGTAAATTGTGAACTCCGATGTCGCATACTCGCGAAATCACTTTTACATTTTTTAGAGCAGCTCTGAAGAATTCTAATTTCACAAGGTCACAGCCACAAAGATAAGTCGATAGCACCGATAAGCGTCCATCAGTCTTTGTGCTGCAACATCTCAAGTGATATAAAAATCGTCATTGGAAAATATTTTCGTGAGCAGGGTAGCAACTTTTTCTAACCTTTTGTTTTTCACGATGCTATGCGAACAAAAGTCTTCATCGTTAAGCGCGGCTTTAAAATTCAGAATGATTCTTTTACGGGAAAAATCCCAGGTGACGCTTTTTTTTTTATCTCCTAATCACTCATAATTCAATTCCTTTCGGAACATAAGAGTTTTTCTTGAGAAACAGTCGCCCTACTTCTGTTCTTTGGCGTGTGTGTTCCTTTGCGCAACCTGGGAAGATGAGAAAGCATCCTTCACATAAGGGAAAAGGAACAGAGGAAAAGAGCCACCCTTGTTCTCGCGTGCAACAAACATCTGAATAAGCCTAGGGCATAGAAAAAAAGTAATCATATACTTGCTAAAGGGATGTCGTATGTCAATGAGCAGTATACTGACTCCAGCTCGGACTTTACAGAGTACTGGATTGATTTGTTCTTGGGGATAAAAGGAAATGAGTACTTTTGCGACATCGACGATGACTACATTCAAGATAGGTTCAACCTCACCGGATTAAACCAGGAAGTGATAAAATTGCCTACTTTGGTAGACATTATTACTGACATGGTCGATATAGAGCTGCAGCCAGAAGAGTGTCGCAGCGATCTTGAGCAGCACGCTAAGGTCTTATATGGATTGATACATGCCAGATATATTTTAACACAAAGAGGGTTGAACAAAATGCTTGAGAAGTACACAAATGGTGATTTTGGTTACTGTCCTAGAGTGAACTGCCAATTACACCCGCTATTACCTGTTGGTCTCACCGATCAAGCGAGAGCGATGGCAGTCAAACTATACTGCGCCAAATGCGAGGACTTGTACAACCCGAAATCCAGCCGCCACTCGGTGGTTGATGGAGCTTATTTTGGCACCTCCTTTCCGGCGATGTTCTTCCAGAATTTCCCAAATGCGGTCCCTGCTCACAGTAAGGAAACTTATGTTCCGAAGGTGTTTGGCTTTAAAGTTCATGAGTATTCCAAGTTGGACAGATGGAGATGTTTACAAAGACAAAAGCTCGAAAAAAGGCTCCAAGCTCAAGGAATAGAGATAGTGAACGCCAATGGTGGCTTTTTGGACGTAAGCAAACAAGACAGCTGACGGTCTCGTATTACGCAAGAAATGAAGTAGGTTAATTGTACAATAGAAAGTATTTTCAGAATGTAAGTGTCATTTTGATCAGGGCTAGTGTAGGGAAAGGTTTTTGATACAGCACATAATCTAAAGCTAGCGGTACAATGGTGATTTGTTGAGGGCACACATTGGTAAAGACGACTTACGAGTCCAATTTCAGCTCGCCTGCACTACGCACTTTTTGAATGTGAGGGCATTTTGTGATAACTTTCCAACGCACCAAACCCCGAGAATTCGACACGAGGAATCATAAAGTCAATGTCGTCGCGAGCAGTTAAAGGTTTTAAAGAATTGTCAACAGCATCCAACTTTGACAAATTGATTGCAACTCCTCGCGGAGCGAGAATATTTTCGTTGATCCAGCCCACCGGGGCTGTTCATCTTGGAAATTATTTAGGAGCACTTAAAAACTGGAAGCACATCTCTGCAGAATCTCCAGATGACACGCTATGCTTATTTGGAACGGCTGATCTTCACTCGGTAACCCAGCTACCTTGTTCCTCGGCACTACTCGAAAATCGATATGGAGCCATAGCAAACATCATGCTGTCCGGAATTGATCCCAAAAAATGCATACTTTTTCACCAGTCTAGTGTGCCGGAGCACACAGAATTGTATTGGATTTTCACCTGCCTCACGAGTATGGGTGCTCTCAATAGAATGACACAGTGGAAGCTGAAGCTGAGGCTAGAGGAGGCGGCCGATATCTATAATGAGCGAGCAATGGGAGCCACGAAAGCAGGTCTACTTCTATATCCGGTTCTCCAAGCAGCAGACATCATGCTTTATAATACTACCCATGTTCCAGTTGGGGAGGATCAGTCCCAGCATTTGGAATTATGTCGGGATATAGCATCGACCTTCAACCACAAGTACGGCAAATTTTTCTCATTGCCACAAACGATCTTAACACCGACGAGAAAAATAGGAGCTTTGCGCGATCCTACCAAGAAAATGTCCAAGTCGGACGCAGATCAAGGCTCATCTATATATATAAATGATAGCGCCGACGTCATTTCTAAAAAGTTTCGAAAGGCGGTGACAGACTCGGTCCAAGGCCCTGTCACATATGACCCTCAAGACAGGCCTGGCGTATCGAACATTGTTAATATTATCGCCGGTCTACGGGGTAAGTCAGTTGAAGAAACGGTAGAGGATTTATCTTGGGTGCAAAACCACAAGCAATTGAAGGATTATGTTACAGAGCTCGTGGTTGAGGAGTTCAAAGATACAAGATCTTTATACGACGGCTTGATGGCTGACAGGTCGTACATCGACGCGGTGTGTGCCGAAGGCACCAAAAAAGCCAGAGAGATTGCGCTGTCCAACATCGTGCAAATCAAAAAACTTGTAGGGCTATCTTGAGGCAATTTAGTCCTGCGAGACGTGAAATAGTATTGCTTGACTTCTGTAATTCCAGTTGTCTTTAGGCCTAAATCAAAAGCAAATTTGCAGGTAAAGCTCATTGACCCATCGCTGAAATTATGTAAAAGAATCAGTTTTTCGGTCCTTTTCCCCTTGAACACAATCATTGCGTTTCGAGTCGCAGCAGTTTCAGTTAAGATTGCCATTCAATCAAGCAGGTTGACGCATGAACGCGCGTTGTCTTATTGCTTGGTATTTTAAGACAATTCACAAGTATCACCGGAACGAGTATTGTCCAAAACATGTTATATGATGCCTAACAAAGGCTTCTCTCCATTAAAACACGTTGATTTGAATAAGATTTCGTCGGATGAGGGTGCCTCTAGTTGCCCTTTACGCGAAAAATTGGCAGAGGACCGCGTCCCGCGCGTTCCGATCACGTCTGACTGCGAGAATGGGTCGCGTCGCGTTGTTTATTGAAGCCGTGATGCGAAAGTCTATCGTGAGCATCTCGAGACTGTTTCCTATTGCGCAAGCAGAAACAGCAGCTTTCAGAAACAAAACTTCATTCGTCCCTCATTTTCTTTCAGATTTTGAAAAAAATCTTCTGCCACATACAAATTTTTCCCACAGGCTGAAGCACAATTTCACTCGTACCTACCATCGACAGCTTCTCTGGCAAACCTGCTTACTTCATTGACAGCCTCTCACAACTTCACGCCAATTTTTTCTAGGCAGCATCGAGCAGTTTCTCCTCCTTCGTCTATTGCTTACTTACTTTCAGCTCGCTTGAACATCAACCCTCGGAGAAAAGCAAACCTCGATCACGAGACCAAAGCGCCCTGTCATGAGCCTGCAAGATCAAGTTCACAGAAGAATGCAAGTCAAAGTTCTATACTCTTTCGACAACATCTCGACAGTATTTTTGTCGAGATCAAAGAGCCAGCATTCTGTGAAAATTGCTCAGATTCCAATATCAGCAACCCAGGAGACTGACGAGTTCCTCACCCTTGGTGCATTTGATTTGAAAAGCTGTATCCAACAAGTTGTGAGGAGCTCACCCGAGAATTTTAAGCTTCAAACTGAGGACTACGCTGTATATCACAAGGACATCACTGAACAGCCCGATGAACCCTTTGTGGCAAATGGGGTGATATCGTCCTTGCTCAAGAGCAATAAACCTGACCTCATACCAGGGAGAGTATGCCAGAACTTATCCGCCTCTTTCTTGTTTGGTGATCAAGCGGGTGCATCTTCCATGACTCTTGAAATTAGATTAAAATTTCATGTCACGAGCAAAAGCGAGGAAACATCGCTTTTAAAGGATGCAGACGCGGAACATATTGGCCGAGCTATATCATCTGGTGTCTCGAGCTCACTGCAATTACCCAATAGAAAGAAGCGACCTCTTGCGAGTGCTTCGTCTGATACTGCTATCAAGGCAACTCGAACGAAATCCTTGCCTATTTTTTGTCACCCTCCAAACCAGCAAATCTCTAATATCATAAACGCAGACAAGCTAAACACAGCTCCAAAATATGACAGCAAAAGCATCCTGGAAAGGTTCAACCTGGCGCCATTTCTCCTGGCCAAGATAATTGATAAGCCAGCTCGGTATCGCAAACGTTCAAACGTCCCTCTCACTCCAACAGTTCAAGATACGGGCAGCCTTCAACCTCAAAGAGCCATGCGAACGAGATCAATGGTCACCAGCATACATCCAATGGTCTCGTCACCAATAAACGAAGAGGCCCTTTCCGAAGCCACCGATGATACGGAATACAATGATAACAACGGCCTAACTATCGAGGAAGAGGAAGGTGAGGAAGATGATTATGAGGCGAATCAAGGCGACTCTTCCTCGCCTTTTACTCCACAACAGCCACCATACAAGCCCAACATTCCCTCAAAGTCAGCAACAGCTTCGGCAATTCTACGCACCGACCACCACCAATTTCAGTCTCTCCCTGATCTCGAAGATTTGGATAGCAAAAAAACACATACAATTCCTAGCTCCAAGCTTCCACCCGACCATGAAATGATCTGCATCAACCGCAACTGCGCAGCCTTGGATTCGGTGACATGGAGATACTTTGAGACCAATTTTCATCCAAACTATCTTAATATTCCTCGCACTCAGCCCCTCGATATGAAGCTATTCGATGGAATGTTTGGGCCAATGTGCAATGCATGCTATTTATTCTTGAGAAATAAGGGCTTTATGAGACCTGAAGCCGTTGTGAAGAAGTACTTGCAGCAGCAAAAGTACAAAAAAGAGCTTAAGCTAAAAGAACAATCGTCAAGTGTTCCCGCCACAGTGAAACCACACGGTGATTCATCTCCTTTCTATACAGCGAGCCAGGGAAATAAGTTTCCCACCCCATCGCATGTACCTTCCGCTATCAGTGAAGTCATCAGGAACAGAAACAACGGATCAACCAAGTTTCCCAACTCAGTATCAAAAAATCTCAGCTATGCTCAAAATTCGCAACCCCACGAGGATTATCAGGATTTGAATGATTTTGTGCGGCAACTAAATAATTTCGGAGGCCCGTTAACAGATATAGACATGCCCCATGATATGCAAAACCATAGCGAGATCCTGGGCGTGACCCCACCTATGATTGCGACAAAATCTAACACGAGGGTAATAAATATTTGTCCTGATGAGGAAGACAAGGAAAATCTTCCCCCGGCAAGATATACCGAGTTTGAGCAAATGATGATCAAGTCTTTTAGTCTGAAATCCAGTCCAGAGCAAAATGACCTGAATGACTGGGCCCAGTTTTTCGGAGAGCCTACACCCAAAGACGGCATTAGCGCCCAAATCATGAATAATGGCATCACTCCTATTTTTGAAGACGAGATATTTGATTTTTCGAGACACAGAATTTCTCCAACGAAAAGAAAGGCAAATGTTATGTCTGCGGTCAACATGCCATCCTCACCTCTCCTCACAAGTGTTCAGGGTGAAATCGGTACAAAATCATCAGAAGACTCATCTCCCGTCGACAAGGCGAAAAGGGTCGATACTACCATGTCTATCGCAAACGGGCAAAGGTCAAGTCCGCAAAGTGACATTTATGAGGATGTCCACAAATCAAAGGCGCCATTGACCCATTGATGGAGATAGCAATATAGTTTAGCGATTAATCCTAATGAATACAAGCATCAATGATTTTACGCTTTCCAGATAATTCTGTTCAGGTCCGGTCGTTAACGATGGGGTGGGCCTTTCCTCATCAAAATTTCGAGCAACTGTTCGAAAATGAAAATTACATCGAGAGATGAATGAACGTGGTAAGCTTTGCATAGTTTTGAAAATCTTAATCCGAACTTTGTTAGAGAGTTGACGCTTCAAACAGCAATTGAGCAGTGGATCGTCGATCGTGTCAAAACTAAAGGTGACCAGCGCAATTCCGTTGAACTATTGATGTAGAAGTTCAAGTGCTTGCAAAAGGAGTCGATACTTTTTTTTTTCAAACATCATGATACCAAAATGGATATTAGAAGGGTATTCCATAACCAAAACGGCAAGATTGTAATTTATGCTTGTGCGAGATGATTCGAGCACCAGCTCATGGGACCCCTTTCGAGATAACGCAGGGCTTCACTGCAAAGGAGCTCTTCTCGTAAGTGAGTCAACTTCCTGCACCAATGTACTAAGATATCATCGGCCCTTTTCGGCTTGTTTAATCTTTCTCGTCGAAAAAATGTGGGATGACTTCAGACTTTCAACGGAGGCTTATCACTGATTACATTCATTGGCTTGAAAAAGTTTTCAAGTGCTAGGCGCGTAATAATCAGCTGAGAATTAAATTGTTTGTCTTTTTTTATGCAATGAATAGACTAAAACTATAACGTAATTATATAAAAACCTTTGACCAGCTCCCTGGAAACGTACCGACCAGCCCTCTGGGTGCGCTTAGCTTTCTTTTTGTGTCTGATACATCTGATTACAGGACTAAAACTATAACTGTCAGGTTCAAGGTTGTATTGGGACCCGCAATTGCATATTTGTTAAGTGTATTATAGCTTGCTAACTAATGAGTGGATTCCCTCGAAGGGGAATCTACCGTATCTTATAGGTGTCAATTTGACTGTATGGAACTACTAAGCAAGCATCGAAGATGCCACGTAGCGATGAGTGTTCCATACACGAGCGAGGAATGACACATGAGGAAACTTGGAAGGGTGCATACAGAATGTTTGCACTAGGACATGGCGTAGCCCTCACAATTACGTGTTTATATAAAAGCCTCTTTTTTTTTTTTCTTTATTTTTGTTCTTTTTTAAAGAAACAATATGCATTACAGGAAACCGTTTTTAGGCGACCCAAAAAACTATATATCTATAGAATAAAAAAACCTGTAATAAATCTGGGTAATGCACTGAGTAATGAAGGTCCCCAGCCCTCCCGGGCCCTAAACCTTCCTCCTTTTTTTTTTTTTTTTTAAGTGTCAACTAGTCAATGTTTTACTTCGCGCCAACGCTCGTTTTAATTCACGAGCCAGAAGTTGAAGGACCACTCCCCCTAGCTCTTCTCGTCGGCGAGAAAGATAAACACGGCGAACTGTCAAAGATAAACACGGCGAGCTGTCTCAACGTACCAATTAAGGTTGCGTAAATATCTAAAAGTATGATTTGATGGAGCCACCATCGAGTTGAGAGATAAAAACCTCTAAACAGCTCCCAAGTTTTTTTTTTTTTGTCTGATTCATCTGATTAAAGGACTAAAACTATAACGAAATTATATAAAAACCTCTAACCAGCTCCCAAGAAACGTACCTAGTGTCGATTTCGGGTCACCTCGCGCCGTCACCATGGCAGAATAAAGTACAGATCGTGTTTACAAAGTAATTATCCGTCGCATATTTCGAAAAAAGTCAGTTGAGTATAGCATTGAACTAGGGTAAAGATGTGTTTGTCATAGTTATTCCCAGGTTGTCCTAGTTCATACTATGACCGACCTGCATGGAACCCTCGCGGATATCCTAGAGACTGTTCCGCAGTCTATGCAGGATTTGCACTAAGAGAGGTTGAAGTATTTAGAATCTAGTCCCAGAGAATATGAAAAGGACTAAGCTTATTTAAAGCACCGTTCGTCCAGAACAAAAACACGTTACTCTTATCAATCCGTTTCATGTCTTATGACCAACCCCGCATCCCCTTTCCGGCTTAAGTCTGAATCACGGACTAAAACCGACGTACCTGAAGGTAAGCCAGGCTTCTAAAGAAGACCTCGAATAGTTCTAGAGATACGATCTGACGATTCAAGATAATTCAATATAAGGATAGATGCACCCATTGTCGTTCTAGTGTTGAAAGCCTGGTTAGCTCAATCGGTAGAGCATTTGACTCTTAAGCAGTTAAGTCAATCAAAAGGTTGCGGGTTCGAGCCCCGCATCGGGCTTTCTCGAAATCGGGATGCTAAAGCTGAGAAGCATTATAATTTTTTGTGTAATCAAAATTTTGTAGCATAGCCAACAATTAGGAAGCATCATCTTAATTTTCGTGTAATGATTTAAGCAACTTCATCAGGTCAAAGTATGGGGCACCCCCAACATGCCGTGATGGCGGCGTGAGATGATTCGAGTCGAGCTAGGCACCAGGTAAATTGTTGGAAGCTGGCTTACATACGTACGTCAGAGTTCAAGTTTTCCAATCAGATGCATCAGACAAAGAAAAAGTGCCTGAAAGTTACCAACCCAAGTTATAGTAGAAATACTTAAGTGTTTTGCCCGAGCGCGCGCACTGGCGCGACCCAGAAACAAGACGAGCTAGCACGAAAATTTTAAGTGTCGAATCCATCATGTCCTTCGCTCCCCAATTACCTCCCGGAGCATACATCGAATTATTATTTGAGGCCAAGCAATGTATTCAGCAGAAGTTGCAGCAACCGTCAGAAACGTCACTCGCTAGTCCCCGCGCGCTTATTATATGTGGATCTGGCTTGGGGGGAATCGCCGATATCTTGCATGAGGAGCCGAGGCTAGAGATTCGATACGATGAGATTCCCGGGTTCCAAGTGTCAACGGTGGCCGGGCATGCCGGAAAATTGATTTTCGGAATAATTGGATCGAAGAAAGTGCCGGTCATTTGTATGGTAGGAAGATTACATTTCTACGAAGGTTATAATTTCCAGCAGACCACTTTTCCCATCAGATTGAGCAAAGAATTGGGAGTGAAAACAGTCGTTGTCACAAACGCTGCTGGTGGAATAAATGAAGAGTATAAGCCAGGTGATCTTATGATCATAAACGACCATATAAACTTCCCCGGGCTTGCCGGCTACCATGCGCTTAGGGGACCTAATTTGGACGAGTTTGGGCCTCGATTTCAGCCTATGTCTGATGCGTACGGACACGATCTACGCAAACTTTTCTTTGAGACAGCTAGGAATTTGGGGATCACTCGCAAGATCCATGAGGGAACTTACTTTTTTGCTGCAGGCCCGACTTTTGAGTCAAGAGCTGAGGTCAGAATGATAAGAACATTGGGCGGAGACGCAGTTGGTATGTCCACTGTGCCGGAGGTAGTCGTTGCGCGCCACAGTGGCATGGAAGTGCTCGCTTTGTCTTTGATCACCAACGCCGGTGTAGGGAAAAAGCCACCGAGTGTTTTTGAAAAGAACCCCAAGTCTTTGGATGATGGCATGGCCTCCCATGACGAAGTCTTGGAAAGCGCCAACGAGGCATCCAGAGACGTCCAGCGTCTATTCGAAGCAACTATCAACGAGTTGTAAACTTGAGTAGAAGACTCTTCTCAATCACAAACTAGAACAGCACCTCCATGAACTGATTATCGTTAGAATAAAATTTTCGTACACTTTATACACAAACGCTAGATGAATTTAATCTGAGTCAATTCGCGTTGCCTTCTTTCTCTGTGGTCTATTGCTCCACCTCGCCAGCAGACTCCCACTTACCTTGTAAGTTCTCCTTCCATAAACTCACCTTATTATCTCCTCCGGAGACCGCCAAAATATTTCCAGACAATGACCATGATGCTCTCCAGCAAACATCTGGAAATTTCTCTTCAGCCAAAGCTTGACTTGACCAAGCACCATTAGTGTCCTGCGACCAAACAAGAACCGTGCGGTCCTGAGAAGCCGTAGCAATGTATGACCGCACCAATAATGAGGGGGACCAAGACACGTCACGAACCCAATCGGAGTGCCCCTCCAATTTCGCCTCCTCCAAGTATTGTCCGCTAGCTGTGTCAAGGCTCCAGATCTTGGCCAAGTTATCTGAGCCGCATGTGACAAATCTACGCTGAGGCTGGCTACTCTGACCTGTGTGAAGTGGCTTTCCGCCCGTGACAGGTGCCCAAGATGCAGAGTTGACTCCAATGGCATGTGCATCAAAAATAACATGTGAAGTCGTGCCGTCCTCGTTGAAATCGATCACTGAAACTCTGCCATCAGATGAAGTACAGAGCAATACAGCTCCCAATTCATGTGGGGCCCACAGCACCGAATTTACACTTGCCAGATGTATTGCGTGCTCGGCGATTATGGACCATTGCTGTGTTTCGGGGTGTTCTTTCCAGATGATGGCTTTGCCGTCATAAGAGCAAGAAGCCAAGATAGACCCGAATTTGGGATGTGCCCAAGCCACTTGCCACACAGGTCCGTCGTGGCCCACTAAGGTCTCAGCCAACTTGTAACTGTCGGTGCCATCCACATCGAAAATCTTGATTGTTTTGTCGGACGAAGAGGTGGCTAGCTTTTTCCCGTAGTAATCTAGTACAGCATCGTGTATCGAGTCTTCATGAGCATCATTGATGGTTATCATTTTTCTGTACTTTGTTGGCCAGGAGTTTACCAATTAATTAGAATCACGCGGAAACTGTTTTGGGGAACGTGTTTGTTCAACGAGACCCGTACATCCTTTAAACGAATTGGTGGGTCTTTTGCACTATTTGCGGAAATTCCAAGCTTCATAACTAAGACTTATTTCAATATTAGCTCAATTGAGAGCCTTCATTGAATTTGTTGATATGAATCTTTGTTGGGCTTTATCTGATACGGACTTGGCTTGGCGTGAGTTGAATGGACTCGATTTTCTCTGCTCACCGCGGCCCCACACCGCGCTTCTGAAAAGCACGTCGAGTATGAGGCAATGTAATACGTGAGATTGGCGAACAGGGTCTGATGGATAAGCCCCACAGTATGCACGAAAATTTGCACACGCTTTCCACCATCTTGCACTCGCATGTGGCTGAAACAGATGACCAAATCATGCTGCTACAGCAGAATGCACAGCTTCTAGCACGTGGGCAGACCATCGAGGAGATCGGGTGCTACAGAGAGGGTTACTCGTCAAATGTGGAATGCCTGGATGAAGCCGCTGTGATCCAGGAACTCGAGAAGCGTCGTGTCAATCTTGCTATGGAGGTACAAGAAGAAAACTTTATAACTCTCAAGCTAAAAGAGATGATTGCTGAGTGCGAGGATTTACTTGGGGGGGTCTCGAATTACTATAAGAATGTCCATGAAAGCAAACTTCGAGAGTCAAGAGACCTTCAAATACATGTAGAGATCCACAACGATGATGTAGTGGCGGACATTAAGAACAAATTGAATGCTAATATCCGCAAACTCGAGACGTCGCGGAATTTTCTTTACGTTCGAGCCAAAGAGGTGCTCGAGACAATCGAGCACGGGGAACTCACATTGCTGACAGAAGAATACCGGAGAGAACTTTTCGAATTGATTGACTCTTTGAATGAAAGACTCAAATGCTCTCTCAATGGTGGCGCGTGAGCTGCTATCTTTCAAGTCTGTTTCAAATGGCCTGATTGACCGTGGACTCCACCTCAATACCCTCGTCACATAAATTGGAAGATTTCCTTTTTGACTCATGCCCCATTACCCCGTAAACTCTGCTGATGAATTTCCTATTTGGATCGAGCTTTTGGTATTGATTTCTTATGCGATCCAAGTTCATCTTCGACCTGTCGAAATGAAATAGTTTCAAAACCGCCAAGAAAAAGTCATAGAAGAAAAGAGCAAAAAGCTTTGCGCCTAAACCAGTATTGCCACCGAAAACACTCTGGTCGTGCAGAATCTCGCTTCCTGTGAGTGCCATCCAAATTTCAAGCTTTTGATCACGACTCTCAAACACACAGTCGAACTTTGGTGAGTGCAAAACTTTGTCTATCATGACATCAAGTTTTGCCTTGCTTTCTGTATTCAATTTAGCCTTAAAAATGGATAAGTGCTCGTCCAATTCGTCGATCTTTTTCAAAAGATCCCTCGAGCGAAATGCCATCTTGTCTAGGTTATCAGCAAGATCTCTCATTCTGATGTCGAGAACGGCACTATATTCTCTTTCGAATCTCAGCTGACGGTGAACTATCAGCGAATGAGATCCCCATATCCTTCTGAATTCGAGATGTGCGTGCTTTCCCTTCTCATATACTCGGTGCTCAAAGTCAAACTCTTTGTCTTTTCGCACATCTTCTAGCCAAATTAGGTTCGACACTTGCTCGAGATAGTCTCGCCGTAGCCTTTCATGCGAAACTGGTGAGAAAAAATCACTATAGTAGTTTTCTAAAAGAGAAAAACTAGCTGCCTTTTTCAACGCTGGTTTTCGTACTTTTGTGTCGGATCCCTTTGATAGTAGATCTTCGATTATTCTGAGATTTGACTCTCCAGCGGATTTCACAAACGGAAACGAACTTCTCCGACTCAAAGAAGTGGTGGACCCTTTTTTTGACTCCATAGTCGAAGACCTGAGATGTAAATCAATATTTGCATTGAGAGAGGGCAGCCTCTCTGCCAATTTTTGCATCTCGTGATCCAACAAAGAACCGAAGTTCTCATCTGTTGAAAGACTTTTCGAGAACCCGTCTGTTTGATCACTCGTATCTGCTTTGGTGGGAAATTTGCGATTTTGAAAGGAGAGTCTCATTTTACCAAGACGCCCTGACCTTTCAGCAGACTGACTAAACTCTTGATCTGCGAACAAGGAATCACGAAAGCTGAGGAAAGTATATCCGTCACTGTCACTCGGGACGGTTAAAGCATACGATTCTTTGTTATCGCGATAGAGGTGATGCTTATGTTGGGCAATGTTTGCACCACTACTACGGCGAGGCGTCCTACTGTTTTCATTTTGATACCTCGGAGAAGTGAGCACCTTTTCATCCTCTACCTGATCAATGTTCAGCCTCATGTCCACAGAGGAAAGCCCATTCCATAATCGATGAAGGGTTTTTCCAACAACGCATTTTTTTGCAAAAGTCTCGATATCAGTGGTTTCTATATCAGAGGGCAAGAGATTGTCAGAGAATCTCGAAGCCAATTTACTCCGTAGCTTGATTGATGGCTTGTCATGTGTAGTATCCGCGTACACATCATCTTGATCTTCTTTCACCATGATGTGATCTTGCACAGTGTTTTTCACGACGTTAGTGAGCTTCTTGAGTTCCTTAGAGTAATATATTTTGTTCCTGCGATAAGCTGAGGCGGTCTGTCCTGGTAAGGAGTTACTAGAATATGCACTTTTGTTTTTAAGGCCGGCGGGAATAGTAAATGCCTGATCGTAAAACGATGTCACTTCTGAATCGTCGAAAGACTGTTCGACTCCGAACGTGGATTGGTATGGCTTCAGCTTTTCGGACAGACCGTTTTGATGAGTGTAGTGAAACAACCTAGATAACGTGAGGAGATTTAGTTTTCTTCTCTTTTCGATTTTGATTTGTTTCTGAAAGTGGCCAATTGATATCATGAAGTTCTCTGCATCAAATAAATCCTTTGGAACGTCACAACCTCCTATCATTTGTAAGCGCAATTTCACACTCACCGTTAGGCTAAGAACGGCAGCAACAGTATGAGAGGATAGAATTCCTGCCCTATGGCTTGGTTTTGAGTTGAAGTGAGGTAAACCAACAAGATTCCACCAGTTTTTGATGGCATCTTCGGTTTTATGACAAAGTAAACCATCCGCGTACTTAGCATCGAGAAGATCGAAATAAAAAAGACACGTTTGCACAAGGTTGACCATTTCTAGAATGGCGAACAGGATAGGTATTGATTCGTTGAGTATGCAATACATTTGCCGGAATTTGTCTTCCGAAGCATCTGATACCCTCTCTGTTAACAAAGATAAAGATCGTCCACCGCAATTCAATTTTTTCAAATTAGTATTGATCATGTACCTACGTTCGACGGCACGAGCATCACCTTCTGGGATCGGGATCAAAAAAAGATTATGAGGCATCGCAGAGATGTTCGTTACCAACAAGAAGGCCGGGATGTCGAGTCCATCATCCGCGCTAGTATGTGTAGATACATCATTAGTCGGAGTCAAGTGAAGTCTTTTGAAGGTAGCATGATTGAGAAGAAGCTCGTTCATATATTCCTGAAACCTCGGCGGATATTCTCGAGACTGTCTCTTTGTTGTAGTAAATTTGCAGACTCTTACCTTTGACTGGAGATTTCCAGTGTAAACAGACGCGACAGAGCTGATTTTGCGATCTCTAATCCACTGGTCAACAAGATAAATTTCAAAACCGGAAGCCTCCGTAGTCTCCATGACATGGTATTCGTTTAGCGATAAAAAATCTTTACGAACATATTCCACCGCCTTGAAATCGGGAAAAATATACGAAATTAGGTGTTTGCCCGTACTAAAATGTATATCGCTTGAGTCGGCTCTTGTTCTGCCCGAAGCTTTCTTCTCGGGATCCGCAAGTGATTCGAATGTTTGTCGAGATTGCCGATTCGGATTTGTGCTAGTGCTAGGGTTGCCAACAAGACCTGACGCCAGCATTTTTTTTCAGCGCTTTGAATCAGTGAAACCCAACTCGTAGCTACTCCTCGAGGGTCTACCAACGAGGCGCGGCTACTTGCATACCCATCAAAGTGTGCGACTTTTCACCCCCAGTGATCGACAAGACGATTCTTATGTCAGCTTCTTTCATACAACTGAAACACGGAACCCAAAGCTCTTGAGCGGATTAGAAAATATGATGACCTCTTGAATGAAATGACTGAGATTGTCTTACAGTGGGTATTGATGCCATGGAATCGAACGACATCATTTCAAAGGCGAGGCTTGCCCATTGTCCCAGCGTATATATTTTGCACTTGAAATAGGGGTGAGAGAAAACGGGTGACTCAAGCAGCCTTAATCTTTAGGTACGAGGAATAAGTAAAGCTGGCCTTAAGTATACATTTCGGCTCTCATCTACCTTGATTTCCAAAGCCAAAGGATCTTCGGCAGACGATTGCCCAAAATGCGGGCTGTCATATGGTACGGTGGTGTTTTCGTAGGATTCTACTTTTGCAGCAGAAATATCGTGCCATTGTATTACATGTTAAACACCGGGATTGGTTAGGGGCTAAGTACGTTTGCACGATCCCGAGCAACCAGCATGCCTTTTTCTGCGTGAAAAGTTCGAAAAATAAGATACTTGCACTTTGATGTGTTCAAACTTCACAAATATACAGCTCTGCGTTTGCAACAATATTGAAACGTATGTTGATATGTTCAAGATCAAATAATGCGTGAAAAAGTAGCGCATAGCGCAAAACCTGTTATCCGATGGAGAGAATTATCGAAGATCTGTGCTATGAAATTTTACAAGCTGCTTTGAGCGGGATATTCTTTTGGAAGCAATGTTGTTACGCGAATCTTATAATTTTGCGCGAATTATGCCGAGAAAACACCTAATGTTGTTACTGGAGTCAGTCAAATATCTTGAAAATTCTCGGGGGTCTGGATGCTCGATGAAATGACATTGCTCACCTCAGATTACCGCTCAAATTTTGTTTAACGCGAGAGGGGGAGGAAGCTTTTAATCTGCTGTCGAGTGCTTCACGGTTTCACGGGGGATGCTCACTAATTCGATGCGATCGCTAATGCATGTCGTTTATTAAAACTCTTGGCGGTAGGATCGCAGAGTTCAAGCCTGAAACGTGCAATTTCACCTCAGAGCTACTCCTGGAAATGATTTTTTTTTGAAGAAAGCATAAAACGAATTCGAAGATGGAGCGAAAATGCTTCGAACCGCAATGATTCCAAAAGACGAAGAGAGTATTGTTGTACTGTATCTGACAAGCCCCAGAGATATAAAATTAGCAAAAAAAATTGACGAAAAACAGCATCATTCAAAAGCAACAGTGTCCCGTCAAGAATTCGAAAAGAACATCACCGATGATGAATCGCCGTATCCGGAAGTCAGGGCTGCAGTACCATCGACAGATGACACCACATTGCCCCAAAACACTGTTCGTGTGTGGTGTCTCGGATTGATGTTAACCACCATAGGGTCAGCGATGAACATGTTGTTTTCGCTTCACTCCCCGTCCTTCACTATCACATCGTTCGTCACTTCTATTTTGGCCTATCCCTTAGGAAAGTTCTGGGCTAAGTTTATGCCCGACTGGACAATATTTGGCATCCCTTTCAACCCAGGTAGGTTCAATATTAAGGAACATACCTTGATAACCGTAATGAGTTCCGTGTGCTTGACCGGAGGTGCGGCTACAGCAACCCAGATCCTTGTTGCGCAAAACAAATTTTTTGATCTGGATTTTGGTATTGGATTTGCCATTTGTTCAACTCTATCCACACAGATTATCGGTTTTGCCATGGCTGGTGTCACTCGTAAAGCGCTAGTGGAGAGCCCCAATGCAATCTGGCCCCAAAACTTGGTCACGGCTACTTTTTTGACCACCTTGCACAAAAACACAAATCGTATTGCTAACGGCTGGAAGTTGTCTAGGCTCGCTTTCTTCTCCACAATCTCTGTGTTCATGTTCTTCTACTATTTTCTACCAGGGTACATGTTCCAGGCACTATCTCACACTTCATTTTTAACTTGGATTTGGCCGAAGAATATTGCCATCAACCAGATATTTGGATATACCACAGGCCTCGGTATACTTCCCATTACATTCGACTGGTTTCAGATCGCTGGTTGGAGCGGCTCGCCTCTCATACCTCCGGCAAAAGCCCTAGCTTCGCTTCTACTCGGTGTCGTATTCATATTTTGGATAGCTACTGGTGTTATACATTTTACAGGTCAGTGGTATTCAGTGTACCTTCCAATCGCATCCTCTGCGACATATGATCGCTTTGGACAGATGTACAACATCTCAAAAGTCTTGGACCCAAAAACATTGACATTGGATGATGCCAAATACAAAGCGTACTCGCCCTTATTCTTATCCACGATGTTTGCAACCGCCTACTGCATTTCTTTTTCTGCTATCGTTGCTGTGATACTCGAAGCCATTTTGTTTCATGGAAGAGACATTATAGCCAGTTTCAGACAAACAGAAAAACCAGATGTTCATTTGCGCCTAATGAGAGCCAACTATCGCAACGTTCCCGAATGGTGGTATGGGATAGTGTTTCTTATTGCGCTTGGAACATCCGTTGCAACAGTTCGAGCTTGGGATACGCAAATGCCTATATGGGCTCTTATATTGGCATTGTGTATTGGATTCGGGATGTTACTACCAGTGGGGATAGTTTACGCACTCACAAATGTTTTTGTTCACTTAAGCGTGATCACTGCCTTTATCATCGGATACATACTTCCTGGGAAGCCCTTGTGTATGATGTTTTTCAAAACTTTTGGATACATTTCAAATTATCAAGCTCTCATTTTCGCACAAGATATGAAATTAGGCCATTACATGAAGATTCAACCGAGATTGATGTTCATCGTACAATTGGTGGCAAGCATTTGGTCTTGTTTGGTTCAGATCGCTGTAATGAGATGGTCCTACGGTAACATCCCTGACCTATGTGCCCCAGATCAATCTCAAGGTTATAGATGTGGATCAGCAGAAGTTCACTACAGTGCTTCATTGGTCTGGGGAGCCGTCGGGCCTAGAAGGTTTTTAGGTTCAGGCACAACGTACAACAGCCTCTTATACGGATTTCTCATAGGCGCTACGCCGATTATCAACTGGTTGATTTTAAGAATTTGGCCCAGAGCGCCCATCAAATGGCTAAGTTGGTCCGTGTTCTATTCGGGCTGTGCCGCGATACCTCCTGCCACGGGATTTAACTACGCAGCCTTTTCGCTATTCGGATTATTCTTTAGTTGGTTTGTGAAAAGAAAGTGGACTGATTGGTATTTTAAATACAACTATTTACTATCTGCGGGGCTCGACCTAGGCTTAGCTTACTCGTCCCTTGTCATTTTTCTTGGCATGACATTGTCCGGAGTTTCGTTCCCAGTGTGGTGGGGTAATTTGGTGATCTTCACGCCTGATTATCTTGGAACAGCCGTACGCCTGACCTTGAAAGAAAACGAGTCCTTCGGGCCGTCACTGTGGTAATCCCAAAATCTATTCATTTATGTACAAATATTAATATCATATTCAGGTAATCTCGGCTTTAAATGCTTGGAAATAATAATTATTTGTGTTCCGTGTTCTGTTGATCTATTTCAGGGTCCTACAAAATCACACAGCATTTGCTTTTCGGCTCGGACGTGGACTTCACAGATTGTGTCTTTCGACTTCTGTTCGGAAGACTGTCCTCTTGTAGTTGGCCATTACCATTCGAGCTATTAAGTTCTGTGTTTTTCGACTCTGCAGCCTGCTGCTTTTGCATTTCCTTCTGTTGCTTCTTCTCTGCGCTCGTCTGTGCCTCCTTACGCATGACCTGTCGCACCACATCTATAAATGCTTCGTCCACGTTGGTTTTGTACATAGCAGAGGTCTCATAGAAAGGGACTAGACCCCAGTTTTGCGAGACATTCATTCCATCGTCTATTGATATCACCCGATCTTCATCCAAGTCACACTTGTTACCGATCAAAACCATGGGTACATTTTCAGAGTCCTTGATACGCAAAACTTGCTCTCTAAGGGCGAGCAATTCCTGCAAAGAGTTCTCATCTGTTACAGAGTATACCAAAAGAAAGCCCTTTCCGGACTTGATGTACAACTCCCTCATCGCAGTGAACTGTGCAACACCTGCTGTGTCTAAAATCTCTAGGTCGCAGGCTCTGCCATCCACTTCGATTTGTTTTCGGTAAGAGTCCTCGATTGTGGGGTCGTAGCTTTCAACATATACACCTTGCACAAATTGCACGGTGATGGAGGACTTTCCAACACCACCAGCGCCCAAAACCACAATTTTATAGTCTAGAGAACACGTTAGTAAGGGGGACCTTGTCAAATGTAAACAACACACCATAGTCGAAGTCATTCAAACATTGCAGTCATAAATGTTTAACAAGCAGATAAAAGTTCTGACATTCCTGAGTGAGCCGATTATTGAATTGGATCTTCTTTTTTTGACATACCTCTCATTTTTTGAAAGAGACCGCCAATCAGAAATCTAAAGGAACTCGCTTACGTAGGTCAACTTTTTCCTCCGCGCTTTTTCCTTCATGCTGTGTGCTTGGGCCCAAGCGACTTGAGTTGTGGGCAGTGGCTTCGCGCGCGGCAACATCATCATAAATAAGCAAGAATCATGAGCCCGCAGATAAGCAGGGGCAAGCAAAAAACTATGGGCGTACGGAAGCATGAGCTGCAGAAGGCTTCCCATGACACGTCGCACTATGTTATGGAATAGACATGAAAAAGCGCTCGCCGTCGTTGAATAACATCTTCTTTTACACACTTCGTGTTCTTGACACTTTCCATGTTCTCAATTCACGTTCCTGGCTCAAATATTTTAACAATTGTAGCATTCCTTGGCGTGAGGGTCCACCTGTAAAAGCGCTTTTCTTTTTGGAAAATAATGAAAAACACCTTGTACATAAATTCAAGATACAACTCGCATGCCCAATGAAACTTGACAAGGTTTTTTTTTTTTTTTATGCCTGATTCTAAAGGACTGAAACTATAACGAAATTATATCAAAACTTCTAACCAGCTCCCAAGAAACATTCCTATTGTCGAAGTCGGGTCACCTCACGCCGTCACCACGGCAAAAGCAACCCCTCTTGGCACGCCCTTGTTAAAACGTAAAAAAATTTGTCATCGTTTTCGAAAAATATAAATGCCTGTTCAAAAGCATGGTTTCACTCGCGGAAAGCCCGAAGACCCAGACGTTAAACACATCTAGACTTTCTCAGAATTAGAATTGTCGTTTGAAGATTAGAATTTTACATGTCTAAATTAAATCAAAATATATCTGTACGTAATGGCAAGAGCAAAATCAAAGAGTCAAAAAAGTCCTCATAATGGCAAGATGTTCTTTTCCGGGCCGATTGGAGTAATTCCGTGCGGATTGATAGCTGGGTGCGACTTGGTATAATGTTTTTTTATGTGTACGAAATTTGTTGTTTCTTTGAAGCCTGGAATTTTCCAGTATAACAATCTTAGCCAGTCGTGGATTTTCGGGTAATCATTCCTGATCATTTTCCAATTGCATTTAAAGTGCTGGTGGTAGACTGGATCAAACCTCACTATCGTAGTATACAACCTAACATCGGCCTCAGTCAACTGATTTCCGATCAAGAACCTGCTCTTGGAATCCTTTTCTTGATTATTTTTAAGCAAGTTCTCGACTTTGTCCAAATAAGTGAAAACATTGTGGGCTTCTTTTTCATATACTTCCTGTGCGGTCGAGAAGCCGGTCTTATACACGCCATTGTTGATGTTGTCGTAGATCCATGAGTTTAGTTCATCGATTTGACTCTGTAATTCGGGTGAATAGAGATCCACGTCAGCGTGCTGCGAGTCAATGATACTGTCGAACTCCTTATTCAACATTCTTAATATCTCGCTGCTCTCGTTGTTGACTATTGTATGTAATTTCTTATCCCAAAGCACTGGCACAGTAAACCTGCCACTATATTCGGGGTCTGCTTTGAAGTACAATTCCCTGATACGACTCGCGTCGTACAAGTGATCCTTTGTCCCCACAGAATCATCCGCCATAGAAGTGCTTTCTAATTCTTCCGCGGTAGGAAATCTCCAGCCCTTATCATCCATGTGCCAATGGACTACAGACACAGAAATGAGGGGAATCAACCCCTTCAAAGCTCTGGCGATGAGAGTGCGATGGGCCCAAGGACAAGCATAAGAAACGTATAAATGGTAGCGACTGGACTCCGGCGGGAATTTAGCTCCGGCTTTACTGGAGATGGAGTCACGAAATTGTGAGGCTTGTCTCCTATATGCCCCGTCCTTATCAGCAAATTTCAAAATCTCGAGCTTCTGAAAATTAGTATTTGGTTATCAATTTTCCTATTTACGTGAGACTTTCAGACTCAACCGTCAGAAACAATCGAACTGAGCTGAACGTACTTCTGACATTGTTATACTGCGTGTGGTACGTAAAAGCCCGAGAATGCGGGGCAGCATGGACCTTTATACGTCGCGTGGGTGAGCGCGCCACTCAGCAGCTTCTAATCTTTTACTAATCCGACCATCATTAGTCTGAAAGGCCGGAAACGAACGCGAAAAAGGAACTTACTAGAGGCTAAGACATGCTTCAATGAGGTGGGCTTATTCAATTCGAGCTATTTCAGTTTCGAAGATCCAAAAAATCGATGAGAATCATCAATGCAAAAAAAAATGTGAGAAACAACATGACTTTGCACTGCTAGCCAAATTAGCAAGTTCTTCGTTCTTGGCTGGTAGTTTGAGGCTCTGCGTATTTTGAGATAAGGCGACTGACTGAATTTATTAGTTAGTGAGAAAATTACTAGGAGAAGTACAGAATTCTCACAACGTTTGAATAGCAAGATAGTCCTGCCCTTCGTTCGGAACAAAGACATGGTCCCTTGAAATTCACAATCGTTGAATGGCAACTGCAACGATTGAAGAAAAAAACTTTGCTTTCAGGGCTTGCCGGAAAAACACGCTAGTTTATCTTCATGTAGAAAGAAAAGGTCTAGTGCCTGTAGAAAATTCCCGCACACACTTATCCTGCTGTGGGTGGTAATTCACCCATCACTTTAAATTTTGACTTCGCAAGTTTGGGCTGGTGGAATGTCGCGGGCTTTATCCGAATGATGAGGAAAGATTCCCACGCCTTCATATAGCGACGCATAGGTCATCGCGCGCACCGCACAAGGTCAGCCTTAGGGCATCGTTTTCATCACATCATCTGATGAACATACTCGCACAAGAGTTTACAACAACAAACAGTATATTGTATTTCCAATTGGCCGTCTCAAAAAGATCGGCCTTCTTCCAGTGGAATTCTCGACAAAGCAACTTGCAATCTCATCAGTTGACTAAAATATATCCTTGCATACTTGATGCCTCACGCCTGAGCTCATCGCACAATGTCATACACTCCAAATATCCCAGTTAATGAGGACAGAAAGACTTCTTTAACCTCTGACCAAGCAGTCGCGGGCCTTCAACCACCATATGGCCTGCGGCTGGGTACTATCCTGACGCTCCCGCCTCCTCAGAAGACACCCTTGACTAACGGCACCACCTCGTCGCAAATCTATCCTCCTCCAATGCATTACCCAAGCCATACTACCAGCGCCCAGGCGACAAACAGCGCAGCAAATAATCTGTTCAGTAAGCTTGGACATGCTGGAGCTGACGCGTTCAGTTATCCCCCATTGACCTCCCCACATGGGTCACTTGTGGCTCAAAAATTTCCTCAGCTTCCGCAAGTCTCTTCTCAAAGCCTACCGCAAACAGGATATGCTTTGACCGCTTCATCATTCCCGAAGACGAGCGAAAACTCTTTTACTCATGCTCATCCGACCGTGCAAAGCCTATACCAAGGCTTCGCTTCTCAAGATCACCAGTTTCAGTCTCACTCCCAAGCGTCAAATGTGGATGGTAAAACCTTCGTCTTGGGCGGCGGTGCGCCTTATGCTACATCTCTAGAGCCAGCTCTTTCAAAGCAAGTTAGATACCCGTCGCCCGACTCTGAGGTCGAAACACGGGCGGAGCAAGAGACGTATAGTCACACAGCAAAATTCATTTATTCAAAGCACTCGACACTACAAAAAAATGCCAAGCTGATGAGATCGAAGATCCCCAGCTCGCTGACATCAGAGTTCAAACCATTCTTTTGCAAATTTGATGGATGTAGTTGGTCCTTCGCACGAAAGTCCGACTTGCGCAGACACGCCAAGTCGCATATTGCCCCCGGGTTTCATTGTCCATATTGGAAGAATGACCCCACATGCCATCGCAATGGCGGGTCATTTAGCAGACTAGATGTTTTGAAGAGACACTTACGCTTAGTGCATTACATCAAAGACAAGGATAAGTCTCATGGTATTGCCGACCCGGGATGGTGTAGAACATGTCAAAAACTATTCTCCTCGTCAAAAAGTTTTATAAGCCATTGTGATGACTGCGCTAGCCAGGTTGCGCCCGCGGAATGGAAATCAAATGTCTCGCCCACAGAAGAACCTGAGCTCACCAACGAATAAAACTTCACACGGCCATATCTCATATAGTTATTCATGCATTTTACGACTCAATCATTCATTATTTTCAGTATAGTAGCTTGACTCAATTCTCGCTGGGTTCATCGTCGTCGTCGCGTGCCTCATTATCGAAGAAATCTAGAATGGCACAATTTGGATGAATGATGTACACAGTCTGCGTCGTGGGCTCTCTGCCCGCAAATCGGTCCCCCATAATACTGTCTTCATTTATGTCCAGAGTCACGCTCATCAAGATTTTGTCCTTTTCTAACTTTCTCAAGAGTTTGTACGCCAACTCTCTTTCATGGCGGAATTCTTGTTCGGTATGGAGGTCTTCTTCCTTCTTTTCCAAGTACCACTCCACAATTTCTGATCGCGTGAGCCCACTTCCGCCACTAGCGTCATTCTCAGATATCTTCTTCACCACGAGGTTCATCATGGCAACGTACTTGTCATATGAGATAGTAACTTTGGCTCGCTTGGACGCGTCAGTCTCTGCGTGCGTTTGACTAGAGGGGTGATCCAAAAACTGATCATCGCGGGTGTCTATTTGATTACTCTCTTCACCCTCGAGAGTTTCCTCTCCATCCATTGGTGGGACTTGCACGTCATCGTCCATTTGAATATCATCCATTTCGACTCTGATGATTGACAGACGCAACAAATCGTAAGCTTCAGATACAAATGAAGGTGATATCTCCTCTGTGCAATTGGCACGAGCAATCGCTTCCGAAAGTCTGACCATGGATTCAAGCTGTCTGACTGTAATTCGATAAGAGGAGCGACCGAGACCCTGAGCGTCATCACTTCTCAATTGCTTGTACTTCGCAACTAACAAGTCTCTGGCGTCGCGCGACATCCTTGGTTTGAAGGTTTTCGCGTACTTGATGTATTTTGATAATTGTTCGGCAGAGTATGGCGGGTCGATTGCTTCATCTCTAAGCATGTGCAAATCAACAATGTGGGATGCAAGCTGAGTATCAATTCTTTCGTTACAATCATCCAAGACCACAAAGAACAAGTCAAATCTCGACATGATCGGAGCGGTCATATTTAAGTTCGCCCTCAAGCCCATTTTTCTATTATATCTTCCGCCGATAGGATTCGCTGCTGCTAAAATCGATGTCCGGGCGTTCAAAGTCGCATGGATTCCCGCTTTGGCGATCGAAATCGTCTGCTGTTCCATTGCTTCGTGAATAGCGACCTGATCGGTGATATCCATCTTGTCAAACTCATCTATCGCGCATATACCATTGTCAGCCAACATGAGTGCACCTGCCTCGATTGTATATTCACCACTCTCTTCATCTTTGACGACAGCGGCCGTAAGACCAGCAGCAGAAGATGCTTTTCCGGATGTGTAAACAGCCCTGGGCGAAAATCCACAAACATACTTCAAAAACTGCGACTTGGAAGTGGATGGATCACCTACAACGCAAATATTGATGTCACCTCTCAAATTGATACCCTCGACCGTTTGTTTGTGCACACCGCCGAGGAGCTGAAGCAATATTCCCTTTTTAATGGTCTCATGGCCAAAGACGGCTGGGGCAATGGAGCGAACTAACTTGTCATAGATGTGCTCATCCTTCACCATGTCCCTGAGTTGAGCAATTTCAGCATCGCTCAACGATCTCAAAAAGATTTCTTGCTCATTTACACCTTGGTATTCCGTCTCTCTTTCTGCCAACTCCGTACTGTCGTTCAGTTTGTTGACAAGAGAACTGATGTGGCATGCGTAGAAGGCAAGTTTGTATGTGAGGTCTCTCACACCAAGTGCTTTCAACCCAGACACACCAGAATTCAAATCTGAAGCCGTGGCAGCACTTCCTTTCATGCTTTGCGCTTTAATCCCTGGCAAGCCCAATTGAGAAATATCAGGTATGACGATTTCCGTTCCTGTAAACTTGCACTTGTCTCCAGGCTTTGCCCTTTCCACGGCTTCTCCTCTCATGATGACATCCAACGTGCGTGGCATGGATCCCGTGGGTATCTCGTTCGAGTTTTCTTGGATACGCACTTTTTGCCAGTCAATGAACTGAGACTTGGCGACGTTAAGTGTCCAATAGCTTTGATTGGAGCACGATGGACACGCTGTAGGCTCTGTAAACTTGAAAACCTGTTCAATTCCATCAACAACAGCGGAGCACATGTCGCATGTAAAGGAACCGCGGTAGAGCTCGGGCCTAACCTCGGAAGTTCTGGTGACAGTTCCTGAAATCGCCATCAAAGATCCGATTTTATCTGTTCTAATATCCCTGATTCTGTGAGTGACAGGCAAATTGAAAAATGAAATCTGAAAGACTCTCTCGTTGGACGTGGAGCCTGAAGAGCTAGTGGAGTCGTCTTCACCAGTCCCCGAATCTCTTGCATCCGTGCTATTGGAACCCAACAAATTCATGAACAACAAAGAAGGCGCATACCTCTTCAAAAGCCTGCGTAAACCCTTCAACAAAAATGGATTGAAACGATAGTACTGTTCCAAAATAGCCGTGGCCAAAGAGCCGTTTTCTCTGCCAACCAAATGCTGATAGTCCACATATAAGGTGCTGTATTCGTAGACACGCATAGTTTCGAGTTGGGCTAGGTAGATTTTTCCTTGCCATTCGTCGTCAGCAGACTCCTCATCTACAAATTCCTCGATAAATTGCTCGAATGACTCTCGCACCTTTTCTCCTGTCACGTCCACCACTTTAGGCACATCGACAGGTTTTCTCAATGACGCAGGCATTCTTAAGTCTCGCTCACGCGCTGACTGACCCTGCAGAGCATCACTAAATGCTACATTGGGCTGCCCGCTCAGTGGAGACATGGCAGATCTACCAAGTGAAGAAGATATGTGAGACGAGTTGAGAAGATGTGCAGCCTCTGAAGGAATACTTCTGGGCGAAGACACGAAATGAGACATTTTCGAGATACGCTGACTTTCTTTGATCCCTGTATATTTTTGATGAGACGATTACCAATGCGTTGAAGTGGTTTCGATGTAAGAACGTGAGTGAACTTTTTGTGGAGACCTATTGACTATAATCAATATAAGAAGGATGAAGTAACAAGTGGGAAAAGTGAACGGTACCGTTAGACGATGAGAGAAAAAAAGGCGCGCGAGACGCGTCCAATTTAACTAATCGGGAAAGAACGGGCAGGTGTATGCAGGACCAGCCAAAAGAACATGTAGAGCTCCTTTTTGCCTCTCCTTTCGAAGAAAAACGAAAGTATTTGATCAGTCATACTCCCCATGTTATTCTTCGTAAACTTAAAAAAATAAATAAATCGCGTATTACCAAGAGACCTCGCGTGTGTATTCATGAAAACATCGATTTTCTGATTCTACTCTCAAGAGCGCCAGCCAAGCAAGAATAAAAGAACGAGAAGCTGGCGGTCGAATTATGCCAAACCAAAAGTGTAAGCTCACGCATTTTCAGAACCTTGGCAAACTACATCATAAATCCGAAGCCTAAGAATGAGCGAAGTCTTTCTTGTTAACATTAACCGAAAGCACGAGATAGCTCGTCTACCTGCGCTAATCGTTTTTATCACGTTCCAATTGAATCGAGAAAGCATTGTATAGCACGTTCCCTAATTGGGAAGCATTATATTTCCAGATGGATATTTATTTGATATCAAATCGGCCTCTCTGCCAAATGTTTACTGTGGTGCTTTAGTGGTTCTCAAATATGGCTTGATAGTCTTGAACTCGCCAAATTTGGCCTTAGCATCAGCATCCGAGACAGTCGGTGGGATGATGACATCTTGTCCCGCAGTCCAGTCAATTGGAGTGACTACACCTTTAGCGTCTGTCAACTGCAAGGAGTCAATGACTCTCAAAACCTCAGCGGAATTTCTACCAGCGGAGGCGGGATAGGTCATGATCAATCTGACTTTTTTAGATGGGTCGATGATGAAAACAGATCTTACGGTAGCAACCATCTGATTGGCCATTTTATGGAAGTCCTCCTCGGACACCATGTCATACTTGAAAGCAATTTCTTTCTTAGGGTCAGCGATGATAGGGAAAGCGAAAGGGTCACCGCCTGTAACATCCTCAATATCCTTGATCCAGGCATTATGGCTGTCAACGTCCTCCGTCGACAAACCCAAAAGCGTTACATTGCGCTTTTTGAACTCAGGCGCCAATTTGGAGAAGGCACCCAACTCGGTCGTGCACACTGGCGTGAAATCAGCAGGGTGGGAAAAGAAAACGATCCATTGCTTGCTCTTCTCAATGAAGTCGTGAAACGAGATTTTGCCCTGAGTTGTGTTGGCAGTCCAATCTGGGGCGATGGATCCAATTCTCACTCTTGGCTGTTGTTCGGCCTTGAAGGTGGAGTACAATTGAGTTCTAGCAATTTGTGCAGAGGGTCTGACGAATACCTTTGGGGCGGCAACAACACGCGTGAGTCTACTTATCATGTTCTTGGATGCGCTTGAAGTTTGCTTGGGGATGATTGGGTTGAACTTGGAACTATTTCTCACCGAGGAGGTTAAAGCCCCGTATGCCGGCTACCGCTTCTTACTTCATCTCACGTGACCCGCCTTTAATAAAGCAACACAGTTAAATTAGGTCTTAGCAATACAAGCGTAATTTCGAATTATAACTACTTATTTCACTTTTCGTGGATCATATTGACATCAATCCAGCCAAGAAAGTCGTCATCTTGTCCGTTATTGTTGAGCCACCCATTTGATTGTTGCTGGAAAAAACTATCCAATTGATCTGCCATGCCTGATCCAGGTGTAGGCCCTGCATTATAGGGGTACGATGCCAACTGTAGTCTCGAATCTTCACCATTCATGTCATATTGTACAGTAAAGTTTGGCACGTTCATATTCTCGGATGACATCGTTTGGTACTGCGGCATTTCCATTGGCATTTCTCCGGGTTGCGCGAAATCTTGTCTGTTGCTTTCTCTTCCCGTGTTTTCGGATGTAATTCGCTCAGGTGCACCACTCCTGTAGTTCGTAGTATTAGCGTCCTTTGTGCTGCCAGTTGCCTCAAGCATTGTGAGCGGAATGCCATTGATTTCAAGCGGCTTATTAGATCCATGCTCATGTGTGCTTCGAGCCTGATGAAGCGCTTGGTCTGTGGGTACCAATGTGGTGATAGTCGTGCCGCTGGGCGTAGTGGTGGTTATAGTCTTGAAATCGTCTTTCGTGATCTGATTATAAAAGGGCAAAGGCTGTGGCCGGGGTCCACTATCACCCTCTTCACCTTCCATCTTGATTCTGGAGCTTTCAAGGTCATGTTTGCTTGACGATTTGCGTCTTCTGGCTTCGTGGATGCACCAAACTAAATCATAGAAGAGCGAAGCCGTAAGATGCGATCTCATACGACTAATTATACTACCGTCTGAGTCTGGGGTAGTGTTGGGTATGAAAATTTCAGGGTATGTGTAGAGCACGATATTAAGATCCTCTAAAACCTTGGATGTTCTTGAAATGTCATTTTGAAGATCCTTCCATGACGAAAGCGTGTTTCTGAATAGTCTGTGGACTGTCACTATTGATTGCCTTGCGCTGTCAACATATTTATCAATTAAGTAACGCGACAAATGAAGCTTGAACAACATGAATGCCGCATAAGTGATAGGCTGTCTGACATATATAGGTAGTTCAGTCAAGGATATCGAATTTAAGCTTAATATTTGTGAGCTGATTGTGATGATCCTAGTAGCTGATAAATATGCTGCGCTGACATACTTGACTTGGTCTTCAATTGGTGTGCCAGGTAAAAATGCAAAACAGCAGATCATAAGCCTCAAGTAGAGATGATAAATTTCAACAGAAGATCCCTCCATTATGTTGAGTTTAAACTTAAGCCGTTCCAATTCTCGGTCAAGTATGTTCAAAGATGCCGCACGATTCAGCGGTTCGAGCAAGCCATCAGATCTTGTCACCGAAATCCCCATGACATTGACAAGCTTGCACTGAAAGATGGAAAGCGATATCAATGATCTGAAATTAGAAGGGAGTGTGTTATCTACCCGAGCGTTCTCTATCAAGAAGTCCGTTGTATTGATGGAAGGTGGCAAGCCGAGAGCCGATGCCCAGAACTGGTCGCAGAAAAACACAGCAAGCCAAGATCTGGTTCGCCATAGGTCTGACTCAGGACCCAAATCAGCTTGTGTTCTGCTAAATTCTTGAATGAACTCTCCGCCACGATGTAAACCTAGCTGGAGTGAAAGATTTTTTGCCAAGCCCACGAATCTATACGAGCAATCATCTAGCACCTTCTCATTTGGTAAGGGCCATACAGAGAGGATAATGAGTGCTTGAATAACATGCGTTGAGCGAGGTGTCCTGATCCAGCAAGTTTCAATAGCCAACTGCTTTATTAGCGAGGCCAAGGACATGTACAACGTTGGTTCCGGATCCGACAATGAAGCAGTCAACATTACTGTCCAGAACAACAATTGAGAGTGGTGATATAGTTGAGAGGCGCTTTTTGACGTAAGAATGGGCATGAAAGGCATTATTTTAGTCATGAATTTGGTGTGAAGTTCTTCAGCTTTCTCTAGCGGTAATCTTACATCTCCCAAAATGAACTCGGAGTAAAGTGGAGTAGCGTCGGCCTCGAATTCGGGACTAGCATCGTCTCTGAGACGCATGTCACTTGTATGCGTAACTGGCGAATTATCAGCAGAGTCGACACTCAACACTCGGTTCAAGTTCGTGACAGCAGCCTTAGGACCCGTTGCATCGTTAACCACTACGCTGGTATGAGACTGGTATCGCGAAGGTGCTCTCGGACGCGCAAGTGGGGAACCAACATGGCCAGTTATCTGCTCGATAGCGGAGTTCGGCGTGTTTTGCGAGGTATGCAACGTTCTGTTAAAAAAACCTGGGTATGAGGCCGCATGTTGAGGGGACGTACCTGTGATTTGGAAATTTTGATTGTGTTGACTCAAAGCCTGAGTCAATAGGTGCTCGTTTTGCGAAAGCATGTCAATTTTAGCTTTCAACTCCTCAACGTCCCCAATCAACATTTGGATTTGAGATCCCTTCTTTGGCTTAAACTGGGGATCAATTTCGCACTTGAGTCCTAATTTGCTACATCTCGAGCACGGTGAAGGGTAGTTCTGAGACGCGTTGCACTTGATCTTGTGCTGTCGGCAAAAAGTGCAACTGGTCACGGGCCTTGCTTGCTTCAGTTTGTGGCTTTCATCGAGTTCTTGGCCTTCACCCCCAGAATGCAGAACCGAGTCTATCATGGATCCTGAGTACGGATTTGAGGGAGAGGATGGTTCATGCTTGATGCGCTTCGCATACAAATCGGCTGGAGGAGTGCTTTTTCTTTTGTTTCCCCCGAGCATAGAAGCGTTTGTGGGTATCTGTACCGAGGGCTTTGGGAGAATTGATTTCATCTTAGACTTTTCCATCATGAAAGTGTTTTTTTCAGGACCCAGGTAGGTGGATGCAAGTTGTGGCCTAATTGATGACAGCGAGAATCTCTGAGTGCTCGTGTGGCTTTTGCTATATGGGTCTTTGTGTAAGACTTAAAATACGGAGGGCGACGAGACTCAAACTGGTTAAAAGAATTTGTATCTCGAAAAAATTAGTTTAAATGGGAATTCAATCCGAACATAAATCGTGATGGGGGCACAACTGATTGCAGATTGTGAGCATAGATCGGCGAAACGAAGAAAAAAGAAAAATTCGTATCAAGTTCGCGTGGGGGCACTCCAGTTACCCGGTCGCTGATGAAAAAGATAGTCGGAGCATACAGGAGCGCACCGAAAAGGAAAGGCGCAGCACTTAGCGTGTATGATCGCTTAGATAATTTTTAAATGAGCAGAGAAAGTTAAACTCGCAGTGCAACTCTTATGAAAAAAAAACATATGGCGTCATTGTATTAAAATCCTTCTTGCTTACTCCCTGTGAAGCTAAGCCATTTTCTGAGCGAGCGAGACACAGCAAATATGAATCGGCAAAAGATCAAATCTCATAGCATATGCTGCTTTTTCTTCGGAATTCTTGACACTTGTGTTTGCAAGATAGTACATTATATGCGAGAATAAAGCAACTGTAGAACAAATCGGTATCTTAGAAATTTTTATGGTGAAGAAGCAAAATTGACCCCAAGAACCGGGCGCTGTCCCATGTACTTTATTGAATAACGCTCGCCTGAAAATTCTTGAACAAATTATCTATAGAGAGAACGGCTTGAGGCGAAAAAATTGTACCATAAGCAGTCACGGCGTTTGATATCCGGCGCACTTTTAAGCCGCGTTGTTTATATTTATTGTGCCTGAATTATGCATGCGACACGAATCATACAAGTCACACATGTATGCTTAAGGCTTGTTCCAAGAAATCGTACCAAGAAAAGACATTGCCCTCACTCACCGAGAAATAATGAGTCATTGCCCCGATACTTTGAAGGTGAGCCCGATTCACCAACGTTTTAAAATAGAGCAGGGAGACACAATTTTGGAACGAATGGCAGCTATGCAAGTTCCAGTTTCTCGAATGACAGAGACATTCACCAAGCTGATAATGAAAAGTCTTCAAACTTTGTGAGGGAATATGCTCGTATTATCACAAGTTAACTACTAACATATTCTAATTTTCGTCTTCATCAATCTTAGGATCACCAATACCATCTTCGTAAATGGCAAAAACACACTCGCTCTCGGGCAAGCACGGGCTGTCGTAAATCTTGCAAATACGCTGTTCGCCTCTACCTTTTTTGAAGGAAAGCCTGGTCGTGGAGCTGTGGGCGATGATGTTTCCACCAATGGGTTTTTTTGGATCAGGATTATACATCGCAGACATACCATCAACCTGAGCTACCACTTGATTTGTGATCACTACGGCAATGCCAAATTCGTCGGCAAGTCTTTGCAAGGTCCGCATAAACTTGGCGACATGAGACTGCCTTGCTGACAACTCTCCTCTTCCTGAATAATCGGTTCTGTACAATGACATGATGGAGTCAACAATAAGCAAGGAGAACCTTGATTCAGACATCATTTGCGCCGCCTGGTGCAATAGTTGAAACTGATGCTCGGCGTTATAAGCTCGTGCGTAAGCCACATTGTCGAGACAATCATCAGGATTGAGCCCATATCTCTGGGCTATCGATACTAAACGCACCGGTCTGAAGGTTCCTTCTGTATCAATGTAGAGACATTTGCCCTCGCCACCACCCATATCAATGGGTAACTGGCATGTGACAGCCAATGTGTGACACAATTGCGATTTTCCAGTTCTAAACTCACCGAACACCTCAGTGATTGATCCAGTCTCCACGCCTCCACCCAACAAAGTGTCCAATTGCTTTGAGCCTGTAGTGAGACAGATTAACTCAGATCTTCTACTATGGAATTCAGACGCCGTTGTGAAACCCATCGGCACGAGCTTGGCGGCTTCCTGGCTAACTCTATCAGCCTTTGCCTCTGAAATTCCCTTAACCGTGAGCAAAGCTTTTTTTGGCGCGTACGCCACGCTCTCAACAGTGTGATAGCCCTCAGATTTGAGCTTCTTGATATCTCCAGATGAAATTCCGTTACCCTCAAGTTGCTCAATCAAGAGAGGTCCTGAGAACGCGTCCTCGTCTTGTTCAACATTGTCTGACATCTTGAAGTCGCGTCTGAACCGAAAAGTCTCGAGGAATGCCGATTATCTATGTTCTTGCGGCAAATTATGAAGGAGCTTACTTGTAAAGTAATATAAGGGTATGTTTGATTCTTGAAATTGGTTCCGTGAGAGTCACTATTATTCAATTTTTGGACTAGGAGAACGCGTTGGGATCATGTCTTCACGCGTACTCCAAACGTAGAGATTCACTATACAGGTCTTGTGATTTGCCTTCCAAAGGACTAGATACTGTCGCGGAATCCGCATCATATTTGACTTCCTAAAGGGGAAAACAATAAACAAAGCGAAAAATGAATGACGTCTTGCATTTTCTTTTAATCTATACTTTATAAAACACACATTCAATATCAGGTCAGACTCAGTCAAATTTCGGTGACACCGCCGACAAAAAGCTTATCCTTACCGCCGCTTTGGCTCGACCAAGACACACGCCGGTCGTAGTGCTGAAATATGGCATCAAGAGGGCTAAATATCTGGTTAATTGTGAAGCGTCGCGCAAATCGCAAGATGATAGTTACAAGATTCCGTGTTCCCGAATTTGACCTATACTCCCGAGCCCTGACTTCATTTCTCTCGAAAATATGCAAAACTGGGAATTGTCTCAGCTCGAACTTCTGAAAATTTGTCGCGTCAACGACTTGGCTTAAAATGTGTTCCCCGATACATTTGCTAATGTGTACTTCCTCCATGAACCCAAATCGAATGACACATTTGAAATGACCTGGTATTTTTGTGGCACTTACCAAAAGCCTTTCTTCGAGAGGTACACTTGGAATGGAAAGGACTCTCGTGCGACAGAATACTACCAAGCCAGGCATTGAGCCAAACTCTCGAATGACTTTTGCGTAAACTAGTGGAACCGTGTTTGGCGAAAGAACGTCTTGATGTGGCGTGTCGGAATAGATAACACAAGCACCAGGCATCGAGACTTTTTGCAAGACTCCAAATCTAGTTTGGATCATCTGATACGGATCTGTGACGTCGTTTGAGCGCTTTCCCTCGCGTTCAGGTGCCGTAGCAGGTTCTGTGGTAGTCACAATATCTTTAGTGCCTGATGCAAGATGATTCCCCAAACTTACAGTCTCACTTACCTTACAATCCGGAAAAATTTCCGTCAATCTTACCCGTGAAGATAGTTGTGTGGTGACTGTTCTATCACGACAGTATCTCCAAAAGATGAGAAAACTCAAAAAGATACCACACATCATCAAAGGGAACCAGGCGCCATGAGGAACCTTTTTTAAATTTGCAATCACCAAACAAATTTCTAATGGAACGAAAATCAGGCAAAATAGCACAACGATGTACCACTTGAACTCAAAAACATAAATCATGCAAATGATCATAAGCATTGACGTCACAACAAAGTCTAAGGAAATCCCAAGCCCATAAGCTGCTGTCACATTATTTGAAGTTTTGAAACCAGCAGTTGTGGCGCAAACGCCAATCAACAACAAGAAGTTTGCAACGGGGATGTATACTTTTCCCGCGTAATTGGCCGAGACATGCTTCACCTTCAATTTGGGGAAACAATCAAGGTTGATGAGCTGCGCGAGAATGCTAAACACGCCGAGAATCAATGCCTGTGACGCGATAATCGTGCTAAGTGTAGCCAAAACAAACATCACCCAGTATTGCCCACTTCCAGTTTTTCCCGGAATTGACAAGTAAAAGACATTGGCTATGCTTTCAGGATGATTAGCCAAGTAGGCTCCTTGACCCAAGTAAGTGATAATCAAAGCAACGAAGACAACTGTTATGCCAATCTGAGTCGGAGCTCTTCCGAAATGCCCCAAATCGGCAAACATTGCTTCAGTACCAGTAATGGCCAACATAACGCCTCCCAAAGCGTCTACTCCAACATTTTTCAAGAGCCTGATGGCGTAAACTGGAGACAAAGCTTTGAAAATGGCGGGATGTGAGGTAATGTTGACTATCCCGCAAATGATGAGACCGGTTAGCCAAAGTGTGATAATAGGTGCAAAGAGGTGAGAAATCTTATGTGATCCCAATTGCTGTATGGCAAAGAGAAAGACAATGACAATTTCCGATACGACAAGCACATGATTGAAATTTGGCTTCGCAACTTGGATTCCAGCAATAGCACTCAAAACGGAAGTTGTAGGTGTCAAAAGTCCATCAGAAAACACCAACGAACACCCCAAAAAGCATCCAAAGAGGGAAAAAAGGGATATGTGCTTCACTATCACAGGCTTTTTGATCCAAGACAGGCCCGGTGTTCCCGAAATAAAGCTCGAGGAAGTCTCAGTTCTTTTTAAAAGCTCCGCATCCGATCTCTCAGGAGTTCCAGGGATGATGACTCCTTTGGGTCCCGCTTTCAAAGATCGAGCAATTTTAGCGTAGATCGCAACTTGGCCGCCCTCACCCTCGTTTGGGCCATATGTAAGAATGACGGCTGCATACTTGATCAAAACGAGAATGATAAACAAATAGAAGATTGCCGAGATGGCTCCATATATATCTTCTTGCGTAGGCACATCATTCGGATACTTGATTGAGTTCAACACATATAAGGGAGAAGTGCCGATGTCTCCGTAAATGGCGCCAAGGGACGAGTAAGCAAGAATTAGTGTTTCTTTCACTGACGGATTTTTTAAATTCGCCTCATTTTTCTCCAACACGAAAACATTGCCCTCTTCCTCGTGGACAGGGAAAGTCGATTCCAAGTCTTTCAGCGCTGATCCTTGAGGCTGAAGCCCGTTTACTCGGGAGCTCGAGTGGGGTGTCGTCTCGTTAGCATTCATGATCATTAAAGACGGCGGGCTGTTGTGATGAACTGCTGACAAAAAAGATACACTTCGGACTCCGATTTGTGGGTCTACATCTATAATTTATATTCGGAAAGAATAACATCCAACTGCTTTTAGACACAAAAAAGTAGTGCCTATTGTTCATGGGATCGATTCTCAAGGCGAGGGCCATGGCTGGGTGTGTGAGCCAGCGTGAAAAATCCCGCAACTGCTGCAAATAATATCTTTTTCACACTAATCGCGCATGCTCGTTAGGGGCTCTGTGCACCATTTGCCGTTTTCACGACACATACGTTGCAGAAATTGCTTCAGACAGGTAATTGATGAGTTCACATTGCATAGCTGAGGCTTGCTGGCCGCCTTCATCATGTCTGTAGGCGCATACTGCTCGCATTGGGGTATTATGAGAACAAAGTAACGGTATGAAACTAGAGACGGAGTGAGAAGGATTTCTCTTTGGTCCCAATTTTATCCGCCCAAAAGCTTCGAGTGATCTTACACCAATCTATTGAGAACATTGATCATGCGTAACCATGGAATGAGATCTTTCCCATACTTCTAGAAATACTCACTTGTGCTTTAATCATAACCAATTTCACAAATCTTAATCCGTTTACCGAGATCACCTGATGAAGCCTGAAGAAGAATTTGTGACTTGGATGGGGAGGGGGACGGTCGAGGGCGCCTCCCCTCTATGCAGCCACGTCAATAGCCAGGGCCCCAGAGCCACGCATTGAGTGAGAGAGGGGGAGCCGCATTTGCAAGTGGACCTGACAGAAAAAACACGCAAAGTAAATCGCGCAATTAAATCGCGCAGCATAGCCCACACTTTATCTATCTCAAGCAAATCGATTATTTAAATTTGAGAGACTGTCATGACGTAATAGAGCAGCTGATGGATGAGGCATTTAGCTACTTGTCTAACGTATGTAGATTTGATGAGTGGTATACGAAATGCATGTATTGCGCGGTGCGCACAAGCTTTTGGCAGTGTAGTGTAGCTCTTCATTGTGTGAGATAATTGAGTCGACAGAGGCAAACTTTTCTTTTGTTGGACCACGTGCATCGATGTATTTCGAAATTTGTGCCAGAAATAATTATGCAAACGGCGCTGCCGACATCTGGCTGTGAAATCTCCAGCGTGACTCGTAGTCAGAAAATCCCGCAAACACTTGACCCAGTGGATGTGAGTTCGTGTGAAGATGATCGAGGGTTTGAAGCTTGCCCTCATATTTCTTTCGCGGTCTTCGTTCCCATTTCAAGGCAAAATATCAAATACGAAGTCAGTCACGTCTCGCTTTCTGGTGGAGGCATGTAGAAGATTAGGATCAACCAAGCTTATTCGCTCTTTCTCTACTGGATATACACGCGCGCCCGAAGAAGACACACTGCTTTGTACAGCTTTCAGTCAGATGTTGGACCACAATGTTGTGGTTGAGAAAAGACTACCAGTAGTCCGCTAGATATCGAAAGACTCATTACCCTAAAAGTGGGAAATCTAGGATAATAACACAGAAATTTCAGCACAGCTATTTTTAATTAGATGCCCTTTTTCGCTCACGTGAAAAAGTCTCACGTGGGACGCGACGCGCGTTTCTCAAAGCGCGTCATTGACCTGATGCCAACTCCAAGAAAGCAAAAGTATCTCGCCACACATTGAAGCCAGCTGAAGCCAAATCATTACCTCATTTTCTTTTCGTCTTAATATGGTGACATCGATTTCAGCTTTTCTTGATGGTAATAACTTGGTCCATTTCGGAGAAAGTCTGGGCAAGTTATATGTTGGAAATGATAGTGGCATTTTAAAAATCTTCAACCCTGGGGATATCAACTCCGAGCCCGTGTCCTTGGATATGCCGGAGTTTTTAACTTCTTTGAAATCATTCGGTAACCGAGTTTTTTTTACCAGCACTCATGGAATGGCAGGATATCTTGACTTGAGTGATGACGTTGTGGGTGACGAGACATACACGAAGGTACACGAGGGGCATTTTCCTTTGAGAGATTTAGAGATAATAAATGAGGGCAAGAGAATCATTTGCGTTGGTGACCTAAAGGCAATGATTATTATAGATCTTTCGCAAAACAACAAAATTGACTCCTATCCAATGCACGAAAATATCCTGAGTGTTTCATATAATCCTATCGGGGAAATGGTAACCCTCGTTTTGTCGAATGGGGAGTCTCAAGTTTACTCCGTTGCCAACGAAAAGCCAGAACTAGTTGCTACATTGAACATCAATTGTGAACTGGTAATCCGCAGGAGCGAAAAGGAGAGCATTGATTACCATGATAAACATTCGGAGGAGCTCATATGCACTCGGACCTTGTGGTCTTCGACTGGAGAAAATTTATATGTGCCTTCTCTTACTGGATCCTTAACCCGATTCTTAAGAAGTGACTGGTCACAAACGGGCGAGTCTTCAACAATTTCTGAGACCCTTGTTGCGCTCGACATATCGCCAAACAAAAAGTTTGTCGCTTCAGTATTCAAGAACGGAGTGATCAACATTCATAGCCTTGCGAACTTGTCTTTTATCAAAACGTTCAAGGTGTCTTTTTCGGAAGCTTTGCCGATCAGTTTGGCCTGGGCCAATAATACTATTTTCGTGGGTGCCACCAAAGGGGAACTTCGGTCGATTTCTATCGCCCTCGAGAGTGAAGCCACCGCACAGGACAAAAACAAAGACACGGCGGTTGACAATCTATTCCTCGAGGAGGCCAGTGACTCGGAGAATGAAGACTCGAGCGCACCTGACAAGAACCCGAGAAAGAGAGACGCACTCGATGATTCTCTGATTATTGACGAAGACGACGAAATGGGAGATGCAGAAAACCCATTTCGATACCATGATCGCCCTGTGGAAGATGTGCTCTCTGACAGATATAAAAAGGCTAGATTTCTATCAGAGGCACCAAAGGCGGTGATCCCATCCTGTGCTCTCGAATTGATTCCATACTCGCCTGGTTCCACTCCATGGATTAAGTCGGCCAGCTCAAGCTCTAGTGGCACGAAAAGAAGATATCTCTTTATGAATGCTATTGGTTATACATGGTCGGTGAAGAATGATTCCGGCGATCCATCCGACATTCAGAAGAGTGTAACAGTTTCGTTTTTTGACAGGTCCGTCAACAAAGATTACCATTTCATTGACTACTACGACTATGATTTGTGCTCTATGAATGAGAAGGGAATTTTACTCGGTTGTTCAGGATATCAAGTGGATTCAAGAACTCACAAAGGTCGTATCTTTTACAGACACCACACGAATACAAGCGACTCATGGGATAGGCAGATTCCCCTCTTGGACGCAGAATATATTACTTCCGTCTGCATTACTAGCTCGTCTGCAGAAGCTTTAGGAGACTCTATCGTTGTTGTGGGCACCAATTTCGGATACCTTAGATTTTTCAATCTTTACGGCCTTTGCATAAATATCATGAAGGTGTCTCCGGTCATTTCAATAATTCTGTCTGCGGTCAACACGGTTTTTGGTATTCACCAATCTGGGAATAATAGTTTCAGTTATTCAATCATCAGTGTGCCAGAGGATTACAAGTTCTACCAACAGGAGTGCAACTTGCCTCTAGCCTCTTCGAAGGGGCCTCTCATCAAAGGTCTTTTCTTCAATGACCATTCGGACCCATGCCTTGTTGCCGGCCAAGATGATACTCTTGCTGTACTTTCTCACTGGAGAGAACCAGGAAATGCCAGATGGATTCCTGTGCTAAACTTTGCGAATGCTGTTTCTGACTTTGGATTATCTGAATCCAAAAAGAACTGGAAGTGTTGGCCTCTTGGTCTACAACAAGATAAGACAGTATGTTTGATTTTGAAAAACAACGATGTTTATCCCGGTTTTCCCCTTCCGCTCCCGGTAGAGTTGGACTTGAGGCTTCCTACAAAATGCTTCAAGAGCTTGTTGACAAAGCAAAAGAGTTTCGATTTTGAAGAGGATGAAATAGCTGACGACATCGACGATATCGAGGCGAAGTTGCAGAAGATGAAAGAGGAAGATCCAGAGGAAGAATTCCTACGCGTTTCCACGTTAGGAAAACTTCTAGCTTCATCTCTTAGTGATTTGGGCGACGAGGAGGAACATATGGACAAACTCAAGAACTACAGTCTTGTATTTGACAGGTCTCTTCTCAAGCTTTTCAATAGTGCGTGCCAAGAGTCTAGACTTAACAAGGCTTTTAGTGTCGTCAAGCTCATCAAAAACGACAAGGCTCTTCTCGCAGCTACGAAGATTGCCGAGCGGCACAGCTTTTCGAATCTCATGGCTAAGATCAATAAGTTAAGAGAAGAACTATTGGAAATGCAAGACGATGATAATGATGACGATGACGATTAGGGAACTTTGTTTTCGCCTTGATGATTACGAAATGTCCAGGCAATGATGGAAACGTCGATAAATTATTAGATATGTACAAATAAACCTGACTTGACCTGACTCATCAGATGTGGTCGCCTCTACATCTTTCTATGAGAGCTGCCTCTTGACGAAGTGGAAGATGATGGGTGTAATCCACAAAGCACCTGCCATCAAACCAGCAGTTTGTAAAGTACTGTAAGCATATTGTTCTTGCAATCTCTTTTGTTCCTCAGAAGGCTGAGCGCCTGGGCCACCAAACATATTTCAACTAAAGATGAATAGTATTGTGTCAATGCGGCGAGCAAGCTAGCCGGCATGAATTAAAATTTTCGTGAAGCGCGTCACGTGGTGTGCCCACCGCATAACGTGGAGAGAAAAGTGCCTGGGTGGTCTAGTTAGATCTCCTCAAAACACCTCGACGAAATGACTTCGATCAAACCATTCAAAATGGAAGATTTGTATGAGTTAAACAGTGTCAACCTTGACCCATTCACAGAAAATTTCAATCTACTGTTCTACCTTCAGTATATCTGTGAATGGCCCACATTGTTCTTCAAGTCTGTAGAAGACAAAGGGAATGGTAACCAGGAGATAAGCGGATACATGATGGGAAAGACAGAAGGCCAGCTTAGTAGGAAAGAGTGGCATACGCACATTACAGCCGTCACTGTTGGCCGTAATTATCGACGTATAAAGTTGGCCTCAGACTTGTGCACACATTTGGAGCACATCACTGCGATCGCGCCACACGAAGCATTGTTTGTAGACCTATTTGTGAAAGTCACCAATGTTGTTGCCCGCCAACTATACGAAAAATTGGGATATCTGGTCTACAGGCGAGTTATTGGGTATTACGGGGCGAGTTACCCCTCCGACAGAAATTACTTGGACGATGATATTGATGCCTTTGACATGAGAAAGGCTTTACCGAAAGACGCGAGTAGAGAAACCGTTAGAGACAACGGCGAGAAATTTTATGTTTTGCCTCATGAAATAGCTTTCTGAGGTCTCTTCTCTACAGCATCGAACACAGAAAGGGTAAAGAATTAATAGAAGTTTCAGATTGCTTCGAATGCATTGATTCTTCACCCGGAAGTATTCTTCGGATTATATCTTTGAAGTTTCTAATCCGGGTGAAATTCAGTATTTTCGCCAATACTCTGCGTGAATGTTTTTTGCCTCTGCCACTGGAGTAATAAAGGTAAGGCTCAGACGCCTGCTGAGCTTTATCGTTGTGATGAGCTCTTAGCCACAGGAGTCTAGCGTGTACAATAGGCTCACTCATTGACTAAGTCATATTATCAATTTAATTTTATTCGGAGCTATTTTCAGCAATTATCAAGGTTAATTTTTCTTGTCAGTTGTTATCGCGTTCGCCTCCTGAGGCGAGTGGAGAAGCTTTTCACACAGGCTGGGACTTTCTTCGTCGTGAGTCGTGACTATTCTTGCTTCGCGCAGCCAGTGAAACAAATTCTTTACTAACTATTGAACACCAAGCTCCCTCTTTTTTTCAGCAGCAGCATGTCCAAACAATTCCACGCAAGATCTCTACTAAAAGAGACTCTCTCTAACTCCTCATCTAGATCTGTTTCTCGAGTCCGCACGCCTCTTCCAGATGGTGAGGAAAATGGAGCTTTAGACGTCAATTTTCTGTCTCTCGAAGAGCTTCTCTCTAGAAAGCTCGAGTCTTTACAATCCATGATGCTTCTGAGTGAGACAGAGGAAGTTGAAAACAGAGACTCGATGATTGCGGACTCACAGGACTACAGACAAAAAAATGCTGTGACCATGAACAAGGCCCGAATCCAGTCCGACGCAACCACGATAAATGACATCGTTTCTTCTTTACAGCATTCGAGAGCGAATGTGTCGTCGCTGTCCAGAGAATTGCTCTTAGCTCAACTTTACAAAATCATTGTTACAAAGCCCGTGTCTGTGTTCAATGAAGAAATTGCCGACGCTCGGAGCTATGTGACTGAAGAAGTCGTTCTGTCGCTCACTAAACTCTTGACGAATGGCGACTATAGATCTTCGACTGAGTTCATTCTCCTCTATAGATCAGTGATTGCGCTTCTTGCGAGTGATCTAGAGGACTTTGGTGAGATCGTGAGTCTGGATTTCATCGAGAGCTTGGAAGCCCTCATCCTGGCCCCGGCAAATCTGTACATCAATAATGAAAATAAGGCTAGTGTGATAACTGGCTACTGCGGCTTATTGTTGGCCCTTTATGGAGACACCTCAGCTTTTGGCGTCGATGATAAGGTGAAATGGCTCATGGAGTTGGCGCAAGGATTCGTGCAAAGCTCTATCAATTTGAAAGTTCAGTTGGATACAGGCGATAGAGAGTACTCCACCTTGCTACATGAAGGCGAGGATAAACGTTTGGTCGATGAACAAGAGTCGCACTACTTGGCTGAAGCAAATGTTGCTGTTGCGGCTTTGCACGGAGTCGGGATGTTGCTCACGTTACTTCAAAGAGGCGAGTACCTTAATGAGCTTCTCAATAGCTTTTCAACTGAGCTTGTCGTGATCATAGACAATGATGAAAATGTGGATATATCAAAGGCGGCAGCTAAGGTTTTGGCTCTTTGCTATGAATCTTTCACCTACGAGGCTGTCTCGGATGAAGATGAGCAAACTGACGCTGAATTCAACTACAATGCTCCTTACTATGAACAAGAGGCTGTCATCAGTACATGCACGCGTTTGGCCAATCTCTCATCTAAGAAAGTTGGAAAAAAGGAGAAGAAAGACACCAATTCAGTATTTCAGGAGGTTGCAAAAACTATAGAGTACTACACGAACTCCGAGCAAAGAGAGGAAATTTACAAGTTGTCTCCAGCAGGACTCGAGCTTCTATCGGCCTCTGTGGCGTCAACTCATGTGAAGTTATCACGATCCAAGTCTTTGTCCATAAACAGTTGGTTTTTGTATTTTAGACTATTACATCTCAAGTGGTGTTTTGGATTCGGCTTGCATGACCAACTCGTGGACAACCCAGGTATCAAGTCACTCTTACGAGCCCCAAGCTCTAAGTACCAGCAAAAGTACAGTAACGGACAGAATGATGCTTTTGATGCTATTGGATTTAGCCGGAACGCGAAAACTGATGTCGAGCGCTTTGCAAACACCGACAAAAAACGTGCTAACGACTTGAAGAAGGCAAGGGAGGATAAAATCTCTCACAATCTCGAAGAACTCCGGTTGGATGAGTAGCTTTGACTTTCTGTGATAAGACGATTTAAATCTCGGTTCATACGTTCGTTTTCGCGTCGATGCGCGTCATGTGAAACCCAGTCTGACTCCTTCTCAAAATTATGAATAGATGATGAACACAAATTGCGAAAAACTTGACGCTTTCTATGTACTCTATACTCAAACTCGGATGACATCCTAATGCCAGATGGCTTATAAATATAAGATTCAGCTCTCTGCGTGGCAAGATACTGTGCCACAATCTTACTGAATGACGAAGTCCAGGACATTAAACTTATCGGAAGAGACTCCCATTTGGCCAATGTACTTTCTAGCCTCTTCTGCTAATAACTCGCTGGTTTCGTCATCCCAGTTGAGCTCGCTCTTCATGATCTCAACGACACCGTCAACTGCATGCAAAGCTTGTCTGGCATTCAAGAACGCCAATCTAGACCTTCTGGCCAAGAAATCAAGAGGGGTTCTGATATACTCGTATTTCAAAGAATATTTTAATTCTGCAACAGTGAAAGGCTCGTCGAATGACTGATAAGACAAATAGTTGTCATCTGTGGTCTTCTCGGTTGAAGGCTCGAAGCTCTTCGTCGCAGCCAAGGTAACAGGCAATTTATTGTAGTCTGACTCCTGGTATAACTCCAAAATGAGAGAGGATCTAGAGCCGTAGTTATGACTGAGATACTTGGCCAATTTCAAAGGAATCTTATACTTGTGAATCAATCTAGCGGAGTAGTTCTTGGAGTAATCTTCACCCCCGATAAGAATGAGCTCATTTGTCCTGCATGGGCCAACCTGGGTATTTCCGAAGTCGAAGTGCTTCACAACATGATCGATGGTCTCTTGAGCCATTTCTCTGTAAGTGGTCCATTTACCACCAGAGATCGTGACCAAGCCCGATTCGGATTGTGTGAGCAAGTGAGAACGAACCAAACCTTGAGTACCAGATGCTTCCTTACCCTTTGGCAACTTGGATGGGTCACGGGCCAAAGGTCTGATACCAGACCAGGCAGATAAAACATCTTCTCTGTGCACTGGGAAGACAAGGTACTTTTGCATTTCATTCAAAATGTCTTGAATTTCTTCTTCGGTGGGGACGGGGTTCTCAGGAACAGATTTCAAAGGTGTGTCTGTTGTACCAGCCAACACCTTACCTTGCCATGGCAAAAAGAACATGACTCTGCCGTCAGAAGTGGATGGGTCCAACAAACCCATCGTCTGTGGACCGTAATATTCAGGGAGAACGACATGCACACCGGAGGATGGGACAACCATTTTTGGGGCTTGAGGGGTCTTTGGAGGCAATCCTTGAGGGTCTGCGTCCATCTCCAAGAGTCTGTCGGCCAATGGCCCAGTAGCATTAACGGTAGCGGTTGCTCTGACGAGTGACTCTTCTCCGGTCTCACGATTGCGAGCCAAAACACCTACAACCTTTCCATTTTCTTTGATTAATTGCTTTACCTCCATGTAGTTCAAGACAGTCGCGCCATGGCTGATGGCGGTAATAGCCAAAGTGGAGTTCATTCTGGAGTCGTTGAAAGTACCATCATGGTAAACACAAGAAGCTTTTAAATTGGAGTGGTCCATCATGGGAGCAATCGATGCGGTAGTCTCCTTTGAGAAGATTGTTGAGTTTCTCAAGTTTTGATGACCGGCAAACCAGTCGTACATCTTACAGCCGACAAAGAAGTAGGGAACTTGCCACCATTTGTAAACGGGGATCATGATCGGCAACACAGAACATAAGTGTGGAGCTGTACGAAGCATATTGCCCCTTTCGTTTAACGCCTCAATGACCAAGTCGAGTTGGTCTTTGGAAAGCTGGAAAATGGCTTTCTCCAAATATCTAACGCCTCCATGGGCCATCTTTGTGGATTTAGAAGAGGTACCAGAGGCAAAATCGTTTTTCTCTAACAAGCACACATTGAGCCCTCTGGTGGCAGCATCGAGAGCTGCACCAGTACCGGTGGCTCCACCTCCAATGACCAACACATCGAACTTTTCGGTGCTCTTCAATCTGTTCAAAAGATCGTCTCGGGATGGAGGTGTCTCGAGCGTCGTGAGCAACGGCTTGTAAGATTTGTTGAACTCAGAATGGTTAGGGGCCCTAATGAAGTCCAAATAAACGACAGATGCTCCCACAGCTCCACCTGTGACCAAAGCAGTTTTCGCGAGAGCAGACTTAAAAAAACGGGACATGGTCTATCTTCCACCGCGACTACTTTCGTTGGTTATGTTAAAACGCTTTTATATGCTTTTCCGGAGTCTATGAGCGTGACCACGTGTAAGCGGAAAAGTGTCGAATAGAAGCAAATACTCGGAGATAGCGAATGTTAAGTGAGCAGTATGAAAAAATTTCAAAGGCTGTTGCTAAATTCTCGAACCGGCCTAAATAGGGCCGCAATATGAAGGCGGCGTGGAGGGTTGCGTCCCGCGGCCGCACTTGATGCAGGCGCCGCATCTGTGGGCGGAAGACTGGACTCGGCTTTCGTGATAAGAATATCGGTGTCCACGAAAGCTTTTTTTTGGCTTGTTTATGTTTGTAGACTGCTTCTAGAGGCCTGAACTTCAGTATTGTGAGCTCGCAAGAAAATTGAAAAGAATGTGGGGCCTTGAGTGTCATTAAAATGAAATCAGAACATGTTGACCCCAGTGCACGGAAAAAAAATTGCGTTGCGGTGTCAGTGATCATAACGCGTCTTGAGGTTGAGGCGTCCCAAATTCCGATCAACGCTACGAACTAAAACAGGCTGGACGGTAAAGAAGTATAACTGTCATCTTTGAAGACCCAATAGGATTTCTTAGAGCTCAATGGTAACTTCAAGATGTTCATCCAAATTTGCGTCTACCTGAGGAAACTCATCTACTGAATGATTAGTAAAATTGGACCATGCTGGGGCATTCTAGACCGAACTGGCTTTGCGCCGAGGTTCAGCCGAATCGCTTTCTCATGGCGTTCGCACCAGCGGAGCTTGCATCATGTGACGACGGGACTCCGAAGTTTGCTCGGTGAGCTGAAATGTTTACGTGTATGCCGTTTGAACCGAGCGTGCCTCTTCCCCTGAACGAGGCTGTGTTTGTGACATTTTTGACAACAGGGCTCGAAGAACAAACAAGAGGAATGTATGAATGCAAAGCTCAATTTGAATATGAATGACGCGCTTACTCGACTCACAGCACAAATCCGCATCACGTTTTCTCTTGTTTGCTTCTTATATACATTACAGGCGCTCACTATCCCGGACCGAGTCGAAAATTATGTGGGGGGGGGGGGGGGGGGGG
>JAKTYO010000273.1:0-48466 GCA_030578735.1 Metschnikowia noctiluminum | reverse complement strand
AATGTCAATTAGCCAAGAATCCGCGAATGGACTTTCTCGAAAGCAGGTTCAGCTGGTAAACTTGTCGAGTTGTTGATACAAAAAGGAGACCACTGTTGTGTTCAAGTGGAACGACAACGAATAAGGGCCCGGCCCCATCCCAGAGAAGTAAACTTGACTTATGCGGTAATGTCACTCCGAAGTCGCCCTACAGCTGTAGTCGATTTCATGGCGATTTAAGCCAGTCAGTAAGATGACAAAGCCTTCATATGGTCTTGAGAAACAATCACCAAATACATTCCGCTCACCTCCGTCTCTTCAAAAGGAAACTTCGGATATAAACGCGGATCCTGTCTCCTAAACTTATGGACAACACTTCGAATTTCAGCCTTCTTATTTAATGAGCCTGCTCGCCGCTCAGAGGGAACTAAGAGCTATCAAATATGTCAATACTCCGTCTTCAATGAAAAGATCTTGTTCTTCTCCAAGCTCGTATCCATGTCTTGTGACATAAAAACGATGGTGGCTGTTAGGCCGCGCAAATAACAAAGCGAAAGCCAAAGCAGAGCACGGGAGTTGCTCCAAAAAATTTTCGATGTTTGGCACAAATGAGAATCTAGGTGTTGTGCAAATTTCGTGTGATAAAAGCGGTTCTTATTAGAAAAGAAATTTGTCGATTCTGGTCAAAACACTTGATCCGTTAGGTCTTCCTTGGGGGCAATAATACCAGGAGAAGGTTTTTGAGCGCTTGTTCAGGGATGTCATCTCCTGGAGTCAAGCAAAAGCAATATTACGTGAATATGTAAGAGGTCGGGAGGTTTGGTGGTGGACCATCAAAATGATTTTTTTGAGTGCTTTGAAGAGTGATTTAGGAAAGTCCAACTTCAGTGATGGTCTTCTATTTCGGGTTTTGAAAGGACAAAAAATTTTTTTTTTACCACCTCGGCAAGTGTTATGAAACGGGGGTTCAAAGAATTGGTCGGTAAATAGGTGTAGAAACTAGCTAAAGTAGATCAGATGAAAGAATTATCAGTTTAAACAGCTTTCGCCACTCGAACATTTAGTGTTCTCTGCTGAAACTATAGATAAAAAATCGAGGGGCTTGCTCGTGAACGCAAGTCGAGGAATATCTGATGATAATTAATCTCCACGGCCACAACCCTTTGTAGCTAGGATATGATGCTTGAAACTGTGACTCATTAACGGTTTGTGCTTAACAGTATTGATAGAAATGCCTGCTGGTAAAGAAAGCTTCTTCTAGATACTGCCTCGAGTGACGGTCATGACAGATATGCTGGTTTGGGTTCAAAGGAACGGTGACCAGACTGATAACCGGCTTCTTTGATTGTTCAATTTTTCGAGATTGACTAGTAGGGGCAAACTTAAAATTTGAATGACAAGACTTTAGAGCATACTTATCATTGCAATGAATTTTTTGGAAAGAAAAGGTTGAACTCCTAAACGAATTACTCGGAGAATCTCCCCTCTGCAGTTAAGTTCATCTGTGTTTGGAATTTTCAATGTAACAAGACCCCATCATTGCTCGCAAAATACAGATTCTATTGGAAATCGGAATCGTCCAGAGCTTAGCTCACAGTAGACAAAATAGAAACATTTATATCGCCTAAGATGGTCCAAATTTTTTTCCATCAAGCGTATGCTAATCATTATTCACTATCTTTTGACCCCACCCCAAAATCATTGTATGAGCGACTATCTCACGGTACGGTATTGGGAGAAAAGCATAATTGGCGGTTTAGGTAACTTTTGCTTTCATGAGAATGTAACTGATCTGAAAATGAACAAAGTACATGGACGAAGACATTCTGGTACATATCTCGTCAAATAGCGTACCTCTATCTCTGTGCAGCAACAAGTTTTGATTGGCTGGCGATATGCGAGGCGCTTCAGCGCATCTAGAACAGTCCTTGATCCCGTGGCTACCATACTTGACCAGTTCGAGTGCAAACACTGCAGACTAACAAACGTCATCTTGTTTGCATCTTGAAGAACCCCGAACTCGGTCGCAATGTCGAATAAAAAAATGCGACAATCTACCCCCGTATTTCAGTAGGTGCAACGTTGGTGCTATATAACTGATTACTGGAAAACGCAAGATTATTGCTTGTATGAAAACCTCAAAGTCGGAGTATAAAAAATAGAGTTTAATTTAAACCTCGGTGTTTTTAATCCTGAAAAAAAAAAAAAGCAATTTACGTTTCGGGCACCTCGGCATTTGTCTCTATTCTGACGTGCGCTTGCAGCAACGCGGTTCTCTTAAACATTCACAAAAGCTAGTACAACAAGGGTTCCTTCTAGCTGTGGCGTCTGCCGCGTTATTTCAAATCCCGGCTGTGTGCAACCAGGCTTAGCTGCCTTTGTTTATATGCATGAGGAACGTCCGTTTCAACGCGCAATGCCCGCGATGCAGACAGATGCGGACTGGGGCTTTGTCGGCTTTTTGCTCGAAACCCCGTGACACAATTGGGAAAACACGTATGCCGTTGTATCCACGATTCTCACACCTGTTTTGGCATGAGCAATGTAATTTGGGCCTGGACGTATAGCTTTCAAGAATCATGGAATTTAAGTCAATATTTAAAGGTTCAGCGAGCGAAGAGACTACCTCCGACCAATTGTCATGTGCCTTAAGCTACCAATTCTTTGCAAGGCTTGATTATCGGGGCTCGTCAAAAATAAGGGGCGAGGTTGCGCCGGCTTACGCATTAAAAAAAGGCTGTGAGGGTCGCGACTGGAGCGTGGGGCGGAGGGTTGCTGTATGCCGTTGACTTCGCAAGTCGCAGCCCGTTTTTCAAAAGCCGATGCCGAACCATCTGTTGGCGCGCATGCATCCCGCCGGATCTCCCAACTTGTCCCTCCTTTTCATATAAAGCACACATATGCCCCCGGTTTCTGTCATGATATAAGCCTTCTTCACATCGCATCCTTGTTGCACCTTTCAATTTCGCATCTTCAGGTTCACCTTCCAATTAATCAAGAAAAAAATCGTCACTTATCTACAATATGAGCTTTCCGTACCCACAAATTTCTGAGGCCCCGTACCAAAATCCAATGCCAGTGTACTACCCTCAAACGTACCAACAAGCTCGAATGCCGGGAATGGATTACCCTTACAACCTCGATCTCTCGTATCCACAAGCCGCTGCCACCCCTGTGAACTGGCCAGTCTACACCAGACAACGTCTGCAACAAAAGGAAGAATTAGTGTCGCCTCTATCAAACAACCTGAAGTTCCAGTATCCCGCCCCGGGCCCAAGTATGCAAATGCACCTGGCACCCGTCCAATATTCCATGGGGCCTTATATTGTACAGAATGGTATGACTACAACCCGATCTTCAGATGCTGGCCACAGAGTAAACGCAAATTTCGAACATGTACCTCCTCGCAGCGGGACTGCGCTTATGAGTAATTTGCCCAGAGCCACAAAGGCCGCTCTTTTGGACCCAAGGTCCTCACAGAATGTCGCGCAGGGTGTGGACCAGTCGCTGCCGGAGTCTGCCGTTTCAACCAGCAGCTTAAACTCAACAAAGCTTCGGAAAGCTAGCAAGAGTAGTGCTTCCAGTAGCCCCAGCGCTTGTGAAAACGTGTGTGATGTTTGTGGGAAGTTGTTTCAGAAGCCTTACAACCTTAAATCGCATATGAAGACACACTCTTCAGATAGGCCCTTCAAGTGTCTGTTCTGCCCAAAGACGTTTGCGCGGTCACATGACCGCAAACGCCACGAGAACCTCCACGGGGGCCAGAAGAACTTCAAGTGTGAGGGCTACTTACGCAACGGCGTCACCAAATGGGGATGTGGCAAGAAATTCGCACGCTCTGATGCCCTCTCGCGTCACTTCCGAACCGAAACCGGATATCTCTGCATCAAGCAGTTTATGGATGAAGAGAAAGAACGCGAGGGCACCGAGGAGCACAGGCAACAGTTGCAGTACCCACAGCAACCCATGCATCCAACACAAGCGTTTTACCAGCAACAGTTCGCACAGCAGCTGCAACAACAAGCAGCAGCAAGCCATGCGTATCAGAACGCGCCAGCCATGCGTGGGTACGACCAGATGTCGTACATGCCGCCTCAAATCGCTCTTCCCCCCTTGCTTAGGCATTGAAGAACTGGTTGCATTTGTTTACGCCGTCATCATACTTGCACTTTACTTCATGCTACGCGTTGTGAAAGGATTCGCCGATGGACTCGGCCAGATCTTGAGACACAAATTTACATGGCGACCTACTTCTTTTCTACCATAGAATTTCCACTTAGAATTTATAGATATCGCATTTTTCATCTCCTTATCTTCCCCTAGCGGTGTCGGGTTAAAATTTGAATTTTGTTTTGTTACAAAATTGTCGACGTGCGTCTAGGTACACGCGCGGCCAACATGCGCTCATGCGTATGGCCGGATACCGTTATGCGACGGCTGTTTTTGTTCTGGGCTATACATTCTAATTTTCCTCAGTCTCTGTCCAACCACTCGTTCTTGGTGGAAGATCAATGACTAACTTGATGGAAATAAAAGAACACTCTTCAGGCTGAGTACTCTCGTGATCTTTGATTTCGAAACAAACCTCTCGCTCACTCAACAAGCTGTTCTCCCACATCTGAAATGCACGCACTGGGCGTGAACCTTCCCGTTGTCTCACTGGTATCACCGATAGTGAGTGTGCATATGCAGTTTTCTCGCGGTCATTCCGCGAAAGGCTTTTGGCTCAGAGAAAGCGCCTGCCTCATGACCGGTGCAGCGAGTAAGCAATCAATGAATCTACCAAAATCGATTCTGTGATTTCATACCTCACTACGCGCTCCCTTCGGTAATCGCATCACGCGCCGTTATGCCAAGTTCCGTCAGGTCAATCAGATGTATCTACGCTTCGATGGCTAGCGTGCTTGCATATCTTACAGTACACAGGTGCAGCAGCCGGAGGCAGCATATCAAATGCCGAAACATAAAAGAAATGCGATGTAGTGAAAGCCCTCACGAGACGGGGGCTAAACTGAGCTCATGGTACTGCGGATAAATGTTCGAGCTAACGAGTAAAATCTGTTTCATTTGCGCTCAAATCACTCAAAGACACCCCAGAAGAGCAGGCTAACTTTTTTACCTTGCGGGCCAGTAACTCGTCTTCCCAGTTATCTGTCCATGATGATTGCACCTGACGCAGTCACGTGATAAGATGCAATTATTCGCGCGCTTCAAACTTTAAACCCCATGAAGCCGAGCAGGTGGCGTTGCCCGCGCTTCAGATCTGGCCCCAGATTATCAGCGCTGGCAAAGGTTAAGAATTCAAGACCACAACTGTTCCATTCCGATCCGAAAATGAGACCACATTTATGCTCATTATGAATCAAGTGCTGACGCCATGTTTCAAAGTCTCGGACTTCTCAATTTGTTTTTGTTCGCCCAATTTCATGCATTGCGCTAATAAGATAATGCCCTTTTTTCCACGAGGCGTTAGTGGGGCGTTAGTGGGGGGCGTCAACGTAGCGCCCTTTTTTTGTAAATGGTGATTATTCTCGGTACTGTCTGTACAATAAGAAAAAAAATTAGGAAGTAAACCACAGAGCTTTTCTGTGCTTTCGACTGTGTGAAATTTCGAAGTTGTGGAAAAAGTCAGCAAAAACGTGGTCCTGTGGATTTCAGAGTAACACACTCCGGCATACAAGCGCAAACCCCACAACCGCCCTGATACTTGTTTTCTGGGGTAGGCCACTGAATTTAAGATTGAGACACCAACCTGAGATATATTTGACGGTGCAAAGAAGACATCTGCTGTTCTACAAGATCAAAAAACGAAACTCATACTTTTTAGTAAGCCAAATTGGAAGCACCAATTGAAATCAAGTTAAACATCAAGAAAAAACTTCCCAGCTCGAGAGGCATTCGTAAGATTGTTTGCTCGTGTTTTTGATACCCATTATTGAAGTCTTTGAAAATAATCGTTACAAGGCGAATCCCTATCAATCCCAAATTGCGCAGCGAACATTAACCCATATTGGAATTTTTGCGAAAACCTTTCTGGTCTTCTTCGTCCGCAGTTTCACCAGATACGCGATCTCTACAAATTCATAGCCAACCACATTCAGTCTCTATTCTCCCAGGACATCTTTCTGATCTGGAAGAAAAATAATTTTCAGAGCTTGAGTAGTTACACACAACCGAAACCCGGATCGCTTGTCTGATTCATCGAGAATCTCTCATCATTTTTCCTTACCAAGTCTATTTCTCCGCTTATCACAATGGACAATTTTTTCGAAGACGAGGCAAACGTTCCGAAACTCCCGGTGCCTTCTCTCGAGGCAACGCTTCATCAAGTTTCGGTAGCTTTGAAGCCGATCCTCTCCACTGAGGAGTATGACGAGTTGCTTCAGGAATCGGCGGCTTTCATGAACAGCGAGCGCATTTTGAGAATTCAGGCCCACCTCGAAGCGGCGGCTGAGAATTCAGATGTGTCATGCTATTTGAATGCGGTGAATGGAGCGAGCTATCCAGGAATTTACGGAGATCTCCGGGGAGACATCCTTCCTCGGAACCCATATCTTGTTCTCGAAGAGGACCCGTACGCAATGACCATAAGCCCTCCTAATCAGGCCCAACGGATGGCATCTTTGGTCAACTCTTCCCTCAAATTTATAGTGACAATGCGGAATGGGAATTTGAAGCCCGATGTGACGCCAAAAGCAGGGAAACCCTTGACTATGAACTGCTACAAGAACTTATTTGGAACCACAAGGGTCCCTGCACCTTACCATCTGGTGACGATCAGAAAGTACCAGGATCTCAATGAGTCGCGTCACGTGGTATTTATTTGCAACAATAGATTCTACAAATTGGAGGTCTTGACTAGGTGCGAAGAGCTGAATGTTTCACGCAAAGTCGAGAAGTCTGAGGGTAACAAGACTTGGAACAGTAAACACGAACTCTGGTTCAATGATACCGAACTCGCCTCAATTGTGCAGGCGATTATTCACGATGCGTCTGCTGTGGATCGTGTATCGTCAGTGAAAAATGGGATCGGCGCGATCACCACCCAAACATTTGGCATTTGGGACAACGCCCGGCACGAGCTTCAGAAGACAAGCCCGCAGGCGTTGAAAAGTATAGACGATGCCCTCTTTGTTGCAGTTCTTGATACAACGATCTCGCCTGTGACGGAGCAAGAGAAAACAAAAGCGATCTCTCATGGAACGTCTATTTTAGCCAAGGGCACAAACATTCAAGTGGGCTCATGTGCTCTGAGGTGGTATGATAAGTTGCAGCTCGTGGTGACATCAAATGCAGTGGCCGGTATAGTCTGGGAATCGACATCTATGGACAGCACTGCCATTCTCAGATTTATCAGCGATATCTACACGGACCTGATCTTGAAACTTGCACGAAACATCAATGGCGCCGAAAGCACGCTTTTTGATAAAAACGTTAGGTTTGTGTCCCAGTTTTCGAATCCTCAAAAGCCTAGGGCTCAAGTTTTGACCTTTCACCAAACACCAGAGCTCTCGACTTTGATACACTTGTCAGAGACGCGTTTAGCTGACTTGCTAAACCAACATGAATATAAAACTCTCAATATGAAACTCGATACCGTGATGCTTTCTAGGTTGCGCCTCCTGACTGACTCTTACTTGCAAATTGGCTTCCAAATTGCCTACTACGCTTTATACGGGAAGCTCGCCAACACCCTTGAGCCTATCACGACCAGAAAATTTAGAGATGCTCGCACAGAGCTTATTGCCGTACAAAATGACGCGATCGTTAACCTTGTAAAGTTGTACATCACTTCAGAGGACAATGTCAAGAAATGGGACGCTTTCAAAACCTGCTGCGAAATCCACACTGCGCAATATCGTGATGCTATGGCGGGGAAAGGCTTTGAGCGACATCTCAATGCGCTTTATCAAGTGGTCACCAGGCCAAACGCCATAGCAAATTTGAATGCGATCAACAAGAATGCCGCCATTCCGCCCATCCCTGGTTTCAGCCAATTGCTCCCTGACAAAATACCTTTCTTTTCTGGCGATCTGTTTGAGAAGTTGGCCAAGGCGGAGCTCTTGATTCTGAATTGTGGAAACCCGGCTTTGCGGCTTTTCGGCATCCCGCCAGCAATTGATCAAGGCTTTGGGATTGGTTATATAATTCACAAGGACGAAGTCGCTGTGACTGTATCGTCAAAGCATCGGCAAACGGAACGATTCTTGGACACGTTCAAGTCCTTCATGACGGAGATAAAGCGGATGATAAGCAGCCAGGCCGACCTTGTTATGGAACTGACTAATTCGATAAACCGAAGGAAAGAGTTAAAAAATCTCCGTATCCAACGAGAGTTGAGCAACATCAATGTATCGTCGTACCTGACAAGACATCCTATCGAAATTACAGTTGGAACCCCCAGCATTGAAGCTGCTCAACCCAAATCTCGAGATGATCTGCTGGACGAGGACTACAAGTATTTGGGTGGTTACGGATATTTCGACATGGGTCAGGTCACAATACGAGGCGACCAAATTTCACATACAGAATTGTCCATGAACAGCCGCCTGCAATTTGGCTCCAATCTCACATCAAATTGCAATTCCAAACACCTGTCTCTGTTGAACTTACACGGAATGCACAAGAAACACAGCCACGCCAGTGAATTGAGAGAGCGGTTGTCGTTGAGTGAGAAAATTAGGGAGCGTCTAGCTTCTGGCCCGACTGGATCGAGTGTCAGCTTGACTGACTGAGGAAATTCGAGCAGCGGCGATTCTATCCATACAAAAAGATCAATCTAGCTGGGCTTCGGATGTCGCAAGTGTGTTAAGTCGAGTATTGAGACTCTCAAGGAGTCTTACGGATGGGCTTTCGCATTCTACCAGCCTTCATAAACTTGTGTTCACGTATCATGCCAAGCCTCCCTCGCGAATAAGAAGTATTCTTTGTAGTATAACTGCTGGTGATTTTCTCAGTCAGAGTACACGAACTAGTTCTGAATTAGCTAGGCATTCGTATCGGCGCAAAGTCCATCGCAGCTACCTGCACTACCCAATTGCCTGGCCGCACTACAATGTACATTAGCGAAATCAATTAGCTGAACAATAGAAAAGGGAGATCAAAATGGGGGGCATAGCTCAGATTTCCAAGAGTTTTCTACGTATTCGAGGTTTGGACTCGGCGAATTTCCTAAATGGCCTAATCACCACGCGCCTTATCCCCAATGTCGTGAAAAAAAAGCAACACACCATCTCGGCCAACGAAGACAGGCATCTTGGCCTAAATGACAAGGTTGATCTACTGAAGAACTGGGGGGTTATGCACGAGGATATCTACGATCCAGACCAGAACATCTTTGTGACCCGTACTGGAATCTATTCCATGTTTCTCAATTCTAAGGGCAGAGTGATTAACGAATGTTTCAACTACCCCACACCATTTCATACAAACACACCAGAAACGCAGAGCGTCTTCGACGAAGGGCCCAACTATCTCCTTGAAATTAGCCCCATATATGAGAAACTGCTACTATCCTTGCTTAAGATTCACAAGCTCAGTGCAAAGGTGAAAATAGACAAGGCAACAGAGATCTGTGCGTACTATTATTATAACGATACGCCTGAATTTGAGGAGTGGCTTGAAAACATACAGCAAGAGTATTTCTTCACTGCTGATCCGGAGAGTGCGAAATCAAGCTCTAACAGCTTCATGAAGGATGCGGGTTTTTTTCTGGATTCGTACGCAGAACATGTGGTTGGCTTTGCCATAGACAACAGAGTTCCCAATTTTGGTATAAAAGTTTTGACCAACACGCCTGTGGAAAGACCAGCACTGCTTCTCTCTACCGCATTTGTCAAGCAATTCGGTGCTCAGCAAGTCTCAGAGGAACTAATTACACAAAGGCGTTTCGTGAACGGCTTGTTTGAGACTTCCGACGTAACCTCCAGGCACACTCTCTTACCGTTCGAGGCGAACCTCGACTATGTCAACGGACTCTCGCTTGAAAAGGGTTGTTACGTGGGCCAGGAGCTCACGATCCGTACGTTTAATGGCGGGGTCATTCGAAAGAGGATCGTTCCTGTTGAGTTCGATCGAGATGTGACCCACCTACTCAATGGTGAAGATTTCAGCACGATCGAAATTAAGAGGCCAAAGACGAACGACGTACTTGAAGAATCTCATACGGGGCTGGAGGCTGGCCAGCTGCCTTTTGCGTCTCCTTTTGGGCTGGCCAGTATTGTTCCTAGAAGAGGGAAGCTAGCCAAATTGTTATCTATCAATGGTAGTCACGGATTCATGCTAGTGGCTGTCGATGAAGTTGATAAAGACGAGATATTCGAATTGCAAGTGGGGAATGTGCTGGTCAGCTTGAAAGCACATTTACCTGAGTGGTGGCCAGAGGAATAGTACATGTATATAGATGTGGATTAAGAATACAGACAATGTTATCAAAGGTTCTTCTCATGTGATCAGGATATTCAGAACCAAAAACAATCGATCAAAACAAAATTCGTAATTCTTTCATGATTTGGCTAAAAGAGTCACTCATGAACATCTGAAATCGAGCTCTCGTTCTACCCTGATGAAAGGAACGATTGCAATTTCCTAGATAGAATCAAATGAATACTTCTGACTCAGCCACTCTATACAAATACAACGTCTGGAAATTTCGATTTCAGTTTCCGCGGCTATTCCAGAATACAAACGTTAGAGCAAGATGTTTGAAGAATCAGTCTCTTGGGTTGTGAGGCCCATTTTTCGCACCCAAGCCTGGCCACGATGAGGGTGAACGAGAGCCATCTAGACTTGAACTCTCTTGACCTAAATAGAAACTGTATGAACTGAAACCAAGTTCTCTTCTTTGAAGGAAAAGACTTTTTTTTCTCGCTTTTTTCATGAACCCACATAATGCATCACATCATAAATCGAGTTACTAAAAAGCAAAGATACGATAAAAGGTTAAGCCTCCCCCCAGGGCTCATTTTGATAACCACTTCAACAGGCGCTGGGCTTACGCGCGTCCGTCTAAGCCTATACACTGCGGGTCTTCAGGAGTGATCACGATTTACATCAATTGACATTACCCTTATACCAGCCACAGCCGCCCCACATTTAGCAAGCTTGTGAGCACATTGGAAAATATTTTCGCACAAGAGGAATTATTCTATCCCCCGAATTCAAATTTAATCCCGGTGTTTTCTTTTCTTGCATCTCATGAGTTCGTTTATCTTGGCGAAAAGACGCTTCGCTATATTGGTGCTCGTTCTACTTCTCATTACTGGATCCGTAGTGATCTCAGGATGGAGAAATACCCAGGTGGTGGACCAGATGAACAAATATACTGAGTCTTCGGGATTCACTGAGTTTCTAAAGAAAACGCAACTGAATGTGAGCGAAAGCGCGGCCAGCATGAAAGACCGAGTGGCGGAGTATTTGGGTAGCTCCCAGCTAGTGGATCCACTAGATGAAAGGCCGTTGGTGGCAGATAAAGACCCTGACATGGATACGGTGGCAAGAATAAAAGAAGCAGAAAACAAAAGTATGAAAAAGCTCACTGGCCAAGTAACGACGGGTATTTCGAAATATGGCCTGGTAGCTGGCCAGCCGGCTACTCGAACGGGTTTTCAGGCAGCTTCTCAGGCAACTTTGGACATATTCCGGGAGTCTGGGGTTCTACAAGCCTCTGACTCTGACTCAAAATCTGAGGTTTCCGGTAAGTCTGGAATCGACAACCCGACAAAACACAAAAGTGAGTTTGGCATTACGCTGACGGGGAAGAGCATAGCCACATTGCCCGAAAGACTATATCCGAAGATCCCTAACCCCTCGAAAGAAACCATTCGAGAATCATTGGAATTTCGCTTCTATTCACACAATGTGAAGAACGGGCTACACGAAAATCTTGAGCTTGGCGAGGCGCCGTGGGATACTCGTAAACGGCTTATCATCAATAGCATCAAGCTCAACGCGGTGGCAAATACCATTGTCTTTCTCCAGGAGCCTTTGAAGTTTCAGCTCGACGATATCATGCATGACCTCAACTACTTCTGTACCCCTGAAAATCCAGAGTGGGTTTACGTGGGCGGGGGTAGAATGAATGGAATAGATGCTGGCGAGCACGTGCCCATCATCCTTAGGCTTGCAGAATGGACGGTGGTGTTCAATGACACATTCTGGCTCAATGACGGGTTTGTGAAGCTGGCAGTTGTTGGGTGGGACGCCAAGTATCCGCGGATCGCCACATACGCTACGTTGCAGCACAAACGTTCCGGCCATTACTTAAATGTCGTCAACACGCACTTCGACCATGTGGGTAAAGTGGCTCGCAAGCAATCGGCCATCCTTCTTGCGGATAAATTCAGCAAGCTTAACCAGTGGCCTCTGTTCATCATGGGCGACCTCAATTCACAGCCAGGGGACGTCAGTCACACCGAAATGTTGAAACTGTTTGTGGACGTGCACGAGCTCGTGCCTGATTTCAATCGGTACGGCCACCCAGACTACTCCGTGACGGGGTTTTCTGGTAAATATTTGAAAGACGCAAAGCGAATCGACTACGTGTTTGCACCCAAGTTCACAAAGAAGCTTTCCGAGAAAACTTGTGTGAAGCCAAGTAGGCCATATTCGCTCCAGGTTCTCGGATATGGGCTCCTCCACTCTAAGTTTGGAGGCGTTTATATGAGCGACCATCGTCCGGTAGTGGCCGATTTCATGATGAAAAGTTGCGGGTCAGTTTAGTCGCTCCCAGGAATGAGACTTGATTGCCTGAGTGAATAAAGTCGCAAGAGTATTGAGAGAATAATTGATCACTTTCATTCCGGCTGAGCGGAGCCTTCAAGGTGCTTGACTTTTGCAATCGCTTAGTGTGTTGATTTGGACCGACACCCTGACTTGCGATCTCGCGAAATTAATATGGAAAATTGTGTTTTCAGTCAAACCTCGTCCATAAATTTTGTCGTAAAGGAGCTGATGACTGTGATAAGTAATCTGCAAAGGGTGTCTACATCATGCATACATATGTGCACATCCCCATGGCGCGTTTCTATGGTAAACTCGATATCCTCGGCTCCTTTGCGCAGCCTCTCATTTTCCAATGCGAATATCAGATTTCGAATGACTAACAACATCAGAAGAAGCCGAGCCAACATGTTTTTAATCGTAGACGTGAAAATTTACACGGCAAGTTCGATCGAGGCTGAGCAGTTAGTCTCAAAAGAGCACCCCGAGGGGGAAAAAAATTGAACAAAACCAAGCTTCAACATTGTGATCTTTCACCTGAAATCTACGTGTTCCAATATTTCAATAATAACGATTGCTCGCAATCAAGGGTATGTGGCAACAAATAGTCAGCTCATGAAGCTCTATATTCATTCACTAAAGCCCGGCGATGCTTAAAGCGACGCCTCTCCACTCACGTGATTCACCCTAAAGGCTAAATCCAGTTTCGCAAACCCATGACAACTTTAAACCCTGCCAATTCTAATGAGTTTGGGATCTAAGGTAACCCCTCAGTCTTCTTACGTTTGGGATTGTTCGTGCCGCGATTTTACCTCATTCTTAGTGTGCGCCCACCCATTACACATTTCGCGAGAACAGGCGATCAGCCCTTAGGTTTCCGGTCTGCAACTCGCACCAAGATCCAGGGTTTCGCACGACCTTGAATCGAACGAAAAAATGAGAGAAAATTTCAGACGTCTACAGATCCCCAGACACCTTGTCAACACTTCATTTACACATCAAAATATGTCTTACGACGATATTGAAAACGCAGTCCCAGACATCGTCATTGGCTCTTCCATTCCTGAAGAGGAGGGCGAAATATACGAGCACGAAGTCGAGTCAGGCGCAGAGGAACAAGAGCATGAGGAGGCCCCAAAGGAAAAGAAGTCTGTTGCTTTTGCTGGGCTTGAAGACGAGTACGACGAAGAGGAAGCTCTCAGAGAATTTGAGGAGGGTGGAGGACTCCCTGAGCAACCAGAAAACCCAGACTTTTCTCAATTAACGCCGCTTTCCCACGAAATTATCAACAGACAGGCCACCATCAATATTGGAACTATTGGTCACGTCGCGCACGGTAAATCCACTGTCGTTAGAGCTATCTCGGGCGTGCAAACTGTTCGTTTCAAAGATGAGTTGGAGAGAAATATCACCATCAAATTGGGTTATGCCAATGCAAAAATCTATAAGTGTGACGACAAATCTTGCGCAGCCCCTGGATGCTATCGCTCTTTCAAGTCCGACAAGGAAATTCACCCTAAGTGCCAGCAACCCGGTTGCAATGGTCGCTACTCATTGGTCCGTCACGTGTCATTCGTTGACTGTCCTGGCCACGATATTTTGATGAGTACTATGTTGTCAGGAGCTGCTGTAATGGACGCCGCACTCTTGTTGGTTGCCGGTAACGAGTCCTGTCCTCAACCACAAACCTCTGAGCACTTGGCCGCCATTGAGATTATGAAATTGAAGCACGTTATAATCTTGCAGAACAAGGTCGATTTGATGAGAGAGGAGTCTGCCTCTGAGCACCAGAAGTCTATTTTGAGTTTCATCAGAGGCACGATCGCTGATGGAGCGCCTATTGTTCCAATTTCTGCACAATTAAAGTACAACATCGACGCCGTTAATCAGATCATCTGTGACTACATCCCTGTGCCACCAAGAGACTTCACTGCATCGCCTCGTTTGATTGTTATCAGATCGTTCGATGTCAACAAACCAGGTGCGGAGATTGACGACTTGAAGGGTGGTGTCGCCGGTGGCTCCATCTTGAACGGTGTTTTCAAGATCGGTGACGAGATCGAGATAAGACCTGGTATTGTCACGAAAGACGACAACGGCAAAATTCAATGTAAACCAATTTTTTCCAACATCGTCTCTCTTTTCGCCGAGCATAACGACTTGAAATTTGCCGTTCCAGGTGGTTTGATTGGTGTCGGTACAAAAGTCGACCCCACCTTGTGTAGAGCTGACAGATTGGTTGGTCAAGTCGTTGGATCCAAGGGTAACTTGCCATCTATTTACACTGACATCGAAATAAATTTCTTCCTTTTAAGAAGATTGTTGGGTGTCAAAACTGAGGGAGCCAAGCAAGGCGCGAAGGTTCGCAACTTGGAGAGTGGAGAGGTATTGATGGTCAACATTGGCTCTACCGCCACGGGTGCACGTGTCATCGCTGTCAAGGCCGATATGGCACGTTTGCAATTGACATCCCCAGCATGTACAGAGGTGAACGAGAAGATCGCATTGTCTAGAAGAATCGAAAAGCATTGGCGTTTGATTGGTTGGGCCACCATCAAAAAAGGAACCACTTTGGACCCAGTGGCATAATCTTCTCTTCGTGAACCTTTTCTAATTCTGTATTTATAGTCATGTTACGACCTATGTGTCAATGTTTCTACCGCTAGCATGTATTCCTCGCTCTGAATGAACTTAGGATACGAGTCAACTTCCATCATCCTGTAGACCGAATAGGCGATTTTACGAAACACCCTATCGATCTTATCCAACGTTCGCATGGTATCTGACAATATCTTATCTTCATTTGCAAGCTCCCCTAGCTCTGAAGAAGTTACACTTGACACCTCAGCCACCGCTTTAATCTCGCTTGCGGTGTGGTTCAAGTCAAATGACGCGTTCTCAGGCACCACAGGGGTTTTCATATAAGCTGAAAAGTCGGTGTCGGTAAGTGGAGCATCTTCGAGTGAATTACCCTTAATTAAAGATATGACGCGGTCAATCTCTTGTTGCAACACGAAATCAACGTTTAGATTACACGTGGAATCGACACTGAAGTAGCGAGAGCATAGATAAGACGCCATTGCGAGGGTCTTACTCGCCATTTTGTCTGCCGCTATTAGTATCCTCTCTTTCTTTTGAGTGTCCTTAGTTCTAGTGTAGTGCTTCACAAGCGACGATAGCTGGCGCTTCACAGTTTGAAATTCTTTTAATTGAAGGAACGCATTGATGTTTTCGGAGCACCTCTCTTTCTCCAAATGTGTCTTGAAAAGATGTCGTATTCCTGGGTCAGAGAGCAATTTCTGAAATATTGCCTTCAGGTATTGTTTGCATTGGGGGTCTGCTGCCTCAAGCTCGCAAGTATCACCCTTTCTCAAATCCTTCAATAGCTTTACTGAAGGGGACCATCGACAGAGATGATCTTCAAGCTCATTCCAGGTATAAAAGGCTTTTCTGTGGTCGAAAAATGTGTTGCCATTTTCAGACTTTGTCACCGGAACGATTAGTCCATATTGAAGCATTAATTGTCCGAATTCAATGGCTTCGCTTGCACAGTAAAGGGTGGTGCAGTCGCAAAGCCATTGCACAAAAGCTTTCCCAGAAAAACAGTATTCCACATAAAAATTTTTTTGCTCAGCTTGAAAGACTTTGTCTCTAAAAAGACGAATTCCCGACGCAGATTCGTAGTATTGTATGTGAGAGTCTGATTCAGGGTTAGAGAAGTATCGATGATGAAAGAGGCTACTTGCGCCTTCTTTTTGCGTCACTTTTCTCAGCGGCTTTGCTTCTGATCCACTAAAAGCAATGTGATCACTGCCTAATAAATACCCTGGCTCGTCTTCCTCGAAAATGTTTCGAGCCGCTCTTGGTTTTGCATCTGGAGACCACACATTGGGTTGTGGGCCCAACATCTCGGAAATTAGAATGTGGTTTAAGTACTTGGAGTATAAAGCCCTTCTCGTAACACTGGAGCGATCAAACTGAAAAAGTTTCATGGTATTTAAGCTAGACTTGACCACATCGGGCATCTCCGAACGCTTCATACCCACACTCTTACAATAATTGTAAACTATTGCAACTCCTTTCGGAGTGATCTGAACAAGAGAATGTGCATGAAGAGTGGTCTCCGTCCGAGATGCGGGGTCATGTAGGAGGTGACCGATGAAAAACTTTTTGAGCAAGCTTAGTGCCAAATCTGGGCCAAACGAGAATGAAACCACATTTTCGATTATGTTCAGATCAATTCTGAGGCTCAAATCCTGCATCGCTGTTATGGCTTGGTTTACTTTGAAAGTGTACGCGTGACATTTGTTGAGTTGCGGTATGATATGTTTTTTCTTTTGCCTTTCGGCAGATAGTCTCAATTGTATGATCATTATCGAGAAAGCAGCTATAAAATTTTGCTCATTGATTTCGAAGCCATTGGCGAGGGAGCTCAGGGTCTTGAGTGGTCGTAAGACCTCAGATTTTGCACCCGTTGACGACATGATCGAGAAGAAGAGTTTCGCTCACTCAGTATCAGACTTGAATAAAGTTGGGTTCTGTCAAAAAAAAAAAGCAAACTTTCTCCTGAAAAAAAAAAGATTCGAAGAAGAGACGTGGTCTTAAAAGTTTCTCGAAGCAGAAACTGGACCCGCCGCGTGAAAGCTTGGATGCGTGGAAGGCTGCCTGATCCTGGATGTAACTCTGAAACATCATGAGATCTGAAACCAATGCGCACACTCTGAAACCGTCTTTACAATCTTGCGAAACGTCTCACTAGACGGTCCTCAGGGACCAACTTAGCGAGCTCCTCTAGTGAAACATCTAGTTGAAGCATCTTGGAATCGTCCACCATCGACTCTCTGTACATATTCAAGTTGTTGTTGGCGTTGACTTCGTGACTGTTTGATATTACGTCAAACAAAATTCCAGTCCTGTATACAAATCGCCAGCAATTGTGAAGCGCTTTGGCCGAATATATTTTTTTCTCCACTTTGATTGCAGACAAGCTCATATTGTCGATATAGGATGTCTTTGAACTCAAAGTGGTAGTTTCCATGTTGCTGGTCTTCATCATCTCGGTGTATTCCTTGTATGCCAATTTAAAGTTGACTTGTGGGATATCAGATCTGGCGATCCACCGCGCGGCTGCAAGTACAACTAGTATCTCCGCTGGCGCTAACGCCTGCATGGCAGCTTCAATTCCACACGAAGTGTTTTTCTGATACACTTTGAAATGCCTCAGTTGAAGGAGCGGATTCCTCTTGTTGATTCTGCTTATGGGAAATGCACACTGATTGTATAGTTGCCGGTAGCTTTTCGTCGTGAAAAATGTGGTGTAGATGATACTTCTCAACCCCAGGTGGCTTTGGAACAATTGGTCCAAACATTCATTCCACTTCCTTGCGTAGTCCTGATTATCAAAGTCACCGAAATTTTCTTCTGCAACAGAGAGCGTGGCTTTTGCGTCCTGCCAAAATCCCTCCATTGTGTCTGCTTTTTTCGTCTGAACCATACGCTGGCTGAAGCGACTTTTGACTCTTTTTTCAAAGAATTCACGGATGGTGACATTTCGCGTGATCCCAAGAATACAGATAGGGACTTTCGAGATTTGGGCGAGCTCGAAAAGATTGTATAGCAAAGTCTGTCTTGGGTTTTCCGTAAATTTTTCGATCTCGTCGATGACAAACACGACTCGCACCAGCTCCTTCTCGCTGGCAGACTCTGTCGGATCATCAAGTTTCGAAAGCGTTGCAAGAATATTATGGAAAGTGTCACTGATGGCTCTCTGTTCATATGCATCTTCTTCCAAGTTTTGCTCAAAGTCTTGAAGCTTCACATCAAGCTGTCTTGCAATCTCACGAATCGCATGTTGTTCGGTGAAATGAAGTGTTCCACTAAGCTCGATAGTGATAAACTTATCTGCACTCAGCTCTCGCAAGTTCTTCAAAGCTTGTTGCACAATTTCTGATTTACCCGAGCCAGCCGGCCCGCTCAAGAGCACGCTGTGACTCTCTGAATCGTGGATTGTGTGGCTAATTATGGAGTGTATTTCCTTGTAAGAAGGAAAAAGAGATGTACTTTCAATCTTTAAGGGTACGTTCCCATTCACTTGACTCAAGATGAGCTTCCGCATAGTCTCCACGTCTTTAAATGAATATTTCTGATCAGTATCGGTGAACCTCTCATCATTTTCAGAAATATTTTCCTCAAGAAGATCAGTCTCATCATTTGCAGTAATGCGCTTTTTGTCCAGTCTTATTAAATCAGCAGGCGCATTACGATTTTTTTCACTGGAACTTGAGATTTTTCCTCTATGCGTTTTCATGGAATTTACCTTCGTATTTGCCGCGACGTTTTCGCCCTCATCATCGCGAAACTCGTGAGGTTCAGTTGGAGTCTCCTGGGTTCCCCTTGCGTTTGACAAATCTTGAACAGTGCCTTCCAGAGCATGATTTTCATTGCGCAAACCAACTTCAATTGGCTTGAAATTCTCTGTGGCACTTTCGTATTCCAGCTGTGGCAGTTGAGACACGTCTTTTACTGCTAACGCGGTTGTTGCAACCTTCTCTTTTGACAGATTTTCACATTCTGATCCCTTCAATTTTTTTGCCTGTAAAGCGGCTAAAATCCTCAGTCGTTCAGCGTCCTCTACGGGTACAAACATCAAAGGGGGCTTCTTGGTCTGGCTTCTGCTCCTACTTTTGGTTCCATGTCCACCAGCCTTTTTGAGCTTCTCTTCCACAGGATACTGGATCAATTCTTCCTGGTCAGTAGAACACAATTCGCTCAGCTTTGTAATTGCCAAACTTAATGGTTTCAGCTTTTCATATTGCAGATTTTGTGATACCTTGGGCCCTTCATTATTTGAGCTTTTTCCTGATGTCATAGGCAAATTTCCCAAATTTGTCCCTCGGATTTTCTTTTCTTCCTGAAGGTACTGGAGCAATTCTTCCTGACCCGAAAGGTATAGTGTTTTTTCGTTCTTTGGTTTCTTTCGCTTCTCCTCTGCTAAATACTGGATCAATTCATCCTGACCAGACAACATGAGTTCTCTTTTCTGTGATCGAGAGATCAAATTGTCTTTCGCTATGGAATCTTTAATGAGATTCTCGGTCTGTGATTTGCTTGCAGTTTTGAAAGGTGATACGACCGAATTCGAGGCCTCTGGGGCCTGAGCCAGACTTAGATCGTCGTATTTCGCTCTATTGTATCGTAACTGCCGCAGCAAGCGCTCTTTTTCTAAATCTTCCTTTGTAGCAATTCTTACAGGACCAAAATCGTCCTTGAAGTCTTCGGCATAGGACATGACGGTCGAGCCAAAGTTAAGGTGGGTACGCGAGTTCGAGTCTCTTCGTTTGCTTTGACAGCTGCGTAAAGCTTCGCACCCGTGGCCCGAACGCAGTTGGAGCCTAGAGAAATTCTGGAAATCACACAAAGATAGCCACATGATTCGACTGACAACACTTGTATCAAAGAATGTATAAAAAGTGAATTTGTCAGAGCCGACCGATAGTCCTGAGATGTATTTGTCCATAGATTTCGTAATTTGAAATTTTGATGCTCACTATTGGCTGCTTGTCGAATAGTTTTTAAATTGTCGAGCGCTGATAGAAAACTCGAAAGATGAAAGATTTGACGTGTGGTAAACTTTTAGTACCTTGTACCTACATGTCATCGCAAACTGTTAGAGACGCTTCCAAAATAATGCCTCATAAAAACGATCAATTTTTTAATGTAAAAATTGTTTCTTTCGCCTTGCTTATTACGATTAAGTTTAGCAGAACCTTGTTCGTCTAGGGTGACGAGCTGTGTTCTACCCGCGGCGTCCTACAATATGATGTTTCTTTTGAAAAAAAAATGATTTTTTCTACTTTGTGAAATGACAGAAAACAAATTTCATATACTTCTTGTATGTTTTGGCATCATCGCATGTGTTTCAATAGACAAGCATATTGCATTTCTGCCCGCTCAACGGGGAGTGAAGTAAGACTTTCTAGAGTATGTATCTTGACCACTGGGGAAATTTCTGAGATACTACTGCGCGAGCTTGATTTGAAAGCTTTCACAATCACCTTCTGCTAGCTTGATTGGTGTTTGCGCAAATCTTCCACTGCCGTGTTTTCCAGCTTCGTGAAGGCACCATTCGGACTTGCCACCATAGCTAATCACGCCGGAGGACTTGTCCATCTGGAACTGGAATCTGGACTTCTCGTTGTGATTGTTGCAGTTCAAAATGCCGGCTTCCGTGACCCCGCAAATACCTTTCGAGCTCACGACATTGACTCCCCCAAATTGCAGCTCCGTGGCTTGAAACTTGGCACATGTGCCCTGGGTGTACCATTGACCATTGCTGATTAAACACCCAGAGTGACCAGAAAGTTTGATTGTTCCAGCTTTGCCATTTGGATTTTTAGGTGGTTGTCCTGGAGGAGGCCTGAAATCACCTTTGGGAACGAACTTGATACCATTTTTTGGGCAGTTTGAGTGCATAATCGACGGAATTTGCACAAATTTCTCATTTGTCAAGGGGCCTTGCAAATAGTGGAAATACCAGACTTCCTGGAGCGCCTGGTATTTGTTACACTTGAAGTATACATTATGGCCCCCGAAGTTCGAGCTGAGCGCGTCCGAAATTTCATCATAAGTGTATGTTTTAGTGAGGGATGGTACTATGCCCTCGTCCGCCAAAAATTTGAAAGTGGGATATTTCTCATATAAATTCACAGCAATCAGCAAGAAGTCATACACGTTTCTGTCCCTGGTGAATGTGTTTCCGTAGCATTCGGGTCTAATTGTCTTAATACATGTGGCATGCTTATTGAATTCATGCACCCATAACAGCTCGTCGTCGCCATTGAAGTTTTTCCACGTCTCCTCTATTTTTGAGTACAACGCCTCGTCTTTAAATTCATTCATAAGAATCCTTTTGATGTCCCCACGCTCAATATTCAATTTTCCGTCGCAAAATTGCTCATACGAACCATCGCAATTATCCGGCCAGAGTCCATGTAATGTGAAGGACTCGTTCCCACCAATGGCCGGGTAATAATCCCAAAATTGAGTTTGGAGCATAATCCCACCTGGACTTTCAAAGCAGCACGTGTCATGAATCGGCGTAGAGTTCGTGCACGTCAAAGGCAAATTTATAGGACACAGCTGCGAGCCATTGGCGGCGCTGAACACGTCTTGTATAGCTTTTAATTTAGCGGATTCGGGTAAAATTTTCGCTGCAAGAATCCCGCTTTGTTTTCCAAATGTAGACAGTTTCTGCAAGCTTGCCGCATGGGCAATTGCAAGTAAAGCTAGTGTGATTACCTTCATGATGGGAAGAAGTACAGAGTAAGGCGAAGGCTCGCGGTTATCTTATCGGCTTATCGATGCTGAGCCAGCAAGCCAGCGGGGGCCAGTCACGTGGCATGCGGACTGTCGGCCGACTACCAACATAGCTTCGACGCTCTTTCCAATATGAACAATTTGTATTCAATTTTAGGTCACTCTAAAACTTTCACCCGGTGCGTACCGCCATTCATGAAAAATCAGATTAAGATAGGAACACTCCATTGATTTTCAGCAGTCCAATTAAGTGACGCGCCGGAGCTTGCTTTCACTCAGTGCCTCACGTGACATGAGGTCGCGACTTAATAATTTTGAGCAAGATTTCGTAAGACGATCCGAGTCCTTTTTGATCAAATTTTAATCGAAGCAAATAAAAGGAAGATTTGCATTTATCATACCAACAGAATCCTAATATCCATACCATGTCAAGCGAATTGCCCGATTCTGTAGTCAATCTCCTAAAGACCAAGCATTTTGTACATCTTGCTACGTGCCTTGACAATGCTCCCCACGTCTCGCTCATGAATTACACGTATTACTTTCGAGGTAATAGTCACTACATCATTATCTCGACGCCAATCAATACGACGAAGTACAAAAACATGACCAGCAACCCACGTGTATCCTTGTTGGTACACGACTGGATCACCTCCAAGCAGTCGGAAACTGGAAGACGGAACTCCCTCTACGAGCTTTTGACGAATATCAACAAGACCGAAACAAACAGTGTGTCAGTGATGCTCGATGGCGAGGCCTCTATCATCGACAAAGCAGACAAATTATACACTCTATACAAGTCCTTGCTCTTGAATGGTGGCTTTAAGGATGACGTCCAGGCCGAAAACTATGTTACAAGCGACGATAATGCATTGGTGCTCATCACCATAAAGAAATGTAAAGTGACCGATGCAGACAACAATGTACAGCTGTTTTAGGGTATGTAAATAGAATTCAACGGATGATGTTCGACTGAAAAGAAACCCAAAAAAAGTTTGCCGGTCCCAGGAATCGAACTTGGGTCTGCTCGGCCACAACGAGCTGTACTTACCACTATACTAGACCGGCGAATACAAAACCAGTAGGAGGTAAATCTGCATCTATCCATGGTTTAAAAAACACTACCAGGTGTTATGGTCAGTGTGGAGTTCTTAGAATTCGGTTAGATAGATTTGGGTTCGTGATAATAACTTGGTATATTGAACAAGACTCTGTTTAGGTACTGTCTTTGTCCGTACGTTTCTTGGGAGCTGGTTAGAGGTTTTTATATAATTTCGTTATAGTTTTAGTCCTTGAATCAGATGAATCAGACAGAAAAAAAAATTTATTCTATAAATATATAGTTTTTTGGGTCGCCTAAAAACGGCTTCCTGTAATGCATATTGTTTCTTTAAAAAAAAAAAAAAATGCCGTTAAGGGCTTTAGCTAAGGATTGCGAAAAACTCTAGCACTTTGCTAGCTGACGAACGAGCGGTGGTCGCTCATGATATAAATCCGCTTTCTTCCAGATAATTCAGCTATACCCCTCACTATATCCGTTTGTCTTGTCCTCGAAAACATGGCGTCCCGCTACCAAGACAATCTCGATAATTAAGTGAGTTTGATGAGCCTGAGTCAAAAAGACTTTTCCCTCACAAAGAATATACGTCGTGATCTGATGCAAATTTGATTCCACAAAATCACAAAGTTAAGAAAAAAGCGACCTATTATAGGTTTTTCTAACTTTTTAGTTTTTGTTATGCGAGGGCCGAGTGAGAGAAGTCCCTGAGTAACGCCCTATAATACGATGAATCTTTAAAAAAAAAAAAAAAAAGACACGATCCGGTTGAAAAGAAAGTTGATATATGTTGATTGCTTGGGAAACAGCATATTTGAGGGTTTCATAAGGAAAAAGCAAATCCAATACGCCAAGAAGTAATTATAAGAACATCACTTTTCACACTATGCCTGGCAATGCCAGCAAGATGCCGAGAAGGTTTGCAGGGGTATTTTCGATAGTGTGCCAGGATTCCGCCGCGTCACGGTTCAGAAATAATTAAGCTCCAAAAACGCCTTTCTCTTGGCAGGACTAGCGTGACTTATATTAAATCCGTATGTGCGTCATCCACTCGATCTCAATGAAGCGACGTGCCAACACAGCTGGAGAAATCCCTGATTAGAATCTCAACTTCCATATTTGAAAATGGTGCTCCCCAAAAGCGTCATAGCGCTACTTTTGATATCTAGTTAGAGTTTATTGATTGTATATAAATTTTGAAAATGTGTGCTCGATTAAAAAATAGCGTCCAAAGTACAGCACAAACACATAGCGGCTAAGCAACCCATCAAGCAATTGCTGTTATTGTTGCTGGGCTGCTGCTGTTGTACATAGTACGGTTGCTGAGGCTGTTGTTGATAATAACCTCCTTGTTGGTAGCCTCCCTGATTGTAACCGCCTTGGTTGTATCCACCCAGATTATAACCCTGCTGGTAACCACCTTGTTGATAACTGGGCTGTTGTGGGGGCGCGTATCCTCTAGACATTTGGCCATGTGTTTGTGGCGCTCCATGGGGAACCTCAGCGTTTTTTGTATCCCAATTAGGCGGAGCCCCTGTTGGCGGGTTATATTGAGACATTGCGTGTGATTGTGGAGGAAATAAAAAACGAAATTGAAGCCGGTTGGCGGGCCATGGTCCTATTTCGCTCGGTGGGTGAGCTTTGTCAAGGTGTGTATCTATGTGCAGTATTAAGGTACTGGCACTCATGCGTCCGTGCAGAACAAGTTTTCTTTTCCCCACATGATTGCGAAAGATTCATTCTTTATTCTTCATATTCAGAAAAAAGAATTGCCTCAGTCCTGCTGGGCCACGACTTCGCTTTGCTCGATATGCATTTCACAGCTGAATGTCAGTTTTCACAAAAAAGTAGTTTCTCTTTATTCGGTGGGCTACAGAGTGGCACACGCGGCGAACTGTCGGCCTAAGGCCAACGAGCCGTGGTTTCTGTTTTGGGCGAACATTCGTACGTGCGAACAGATTATATACTCGCCATTATTAAGTGGGAAGCCGCCAAGTCCTGAAAATCGACTCGACGCAAAACTGCAACGACTCAACTCAGGTAAAGTTATGGGCGTTGATCGGCATGCCGACACCTAATGAAAGGGGCTGGGACATATTACCCAGCCGGTGTTTGGTGAGCTTTCATCTGACCATTTGTGTTTGATGGCTGACATGAAGTTGCACTGAGCGGCTAGTTTCGTAAGAAGTTGAGAGGCCTTTTTATCTTCATGTGATGTTTTACGGATACGGGGGCCAACTTTTTCTTAATATTTGCTTTGCTTTAACGTTCTTCTTTCTCTAGCACAAGTTAGCAAAAGGTCAACAAAAGCTCTTATACACGAAGACTTGTTTGAGTTTGAGCGCTCGCAATTCGTTTATTCGGTCTCGAGACGAGAACAGTAGCTACCCATTACACATACCCCCAACATGGGCGTGTGGCGTTAAGTTCGTGTTCACAAAAGATGGAACACTGCCGAATGTAAACTCAGAGTATAAATTGCAATCAAAGTCCTCGACGAGAGGCGGGAGTATCAGATGAAGAACAATCCCTAAGCTTCTTATTCGATGTAATTTATATAAGTCATAGGGCACGAGTCCAGAGAGAGGATGGATCAGACCTTAGTAAGCCATTGGACGATTGTTTTGGTCCATGATTGAATGAGAAGTCGCCAAAAAAGAAAGTGAATTTGCACATTGATAGAGACTTGTAGGTGAGATGAGCCTTGATTACCCCTTGCTGATTGTGTGCAACTCGTCTTTAATTCGGCACTATAAAATCAGATAAACCTCACAGCCCAAAAAACGATTCAAGCTCTTTTTTTTGGTCTGATTTATCAAGAACTGGATACTAGATAGCAAAAAATTAAAAAGCCGAAAACACGGGCTGTCGCATTGCAGAGAGGGAACAAGCAATAAGCAGGTATAAAGTGAGGTTACGTCAAATGTACGGCTGAGTCCTGCATACTGAAAAATTATCACGTGATGCGTCCTTACCATAACGAACACGTAGCTTTTGGAAATACAGAAAAGTATACAGCCTTTATGGCCAAGTTGGTAAGGCACCTCACTAGTAATGAGGAGATCGTCAGTTCAAATCTGGCTGAAGGCATTTTTTGCTGCTAGCTCTTACTCGCCTCACTCTATTATCACTTGCTCCAGGTCTAAATTAATGTTTGACCAGTTTGAGATCTAGAAACCCACCCAACGCTCAAAGCCTTCTAAGGCCTTGCTTCTCGAAAAGACCCATGCATGAATGCGCGCTTTTGTCTTCTTGGTGTACGGATGCAAGAAGTACCAAGCGCGCGCAAGCCGCTGCTTCAGATCGCCAAAAAATAGAAGCAAACTCCGCAATCAGCTAAAATACACTAAGCTAAATTCTATGGATATATAGTTTTTTGGGTCACTTAAAAACGGCTTCCTGTAATGCATATTGTTTCTTAAAAAAAAAATCAAGCAAAACTTTTTCATACTCAACTCCAGTATAGTCTGAAGTTTCCAAAAACCTTCGAATGCGGCTAGTAATTGGCCAGTGAGCGCGAGCGGGAAACTTGCCAGGCTACAGAAATGGAAGGACGATCACGACGACTTCAGCGGTGGATTTGGCGAGGAAACGGCGAATTTCCTAGCACAGCTTGACGCTGCTGACAGAGAGCTGCTTTCGCCGGCGGACGAACTCGCAACACTCAAAATTCCTGCTGCGGCGTGCGGGATCAGTTCAAGTGCAAACGACAGCATGTTCCGCGCACCAATTCTATATGACTTGGTCCAAGGCCTACCTAGGTATGTCGAGCATGACGACGACGAACTTTCGTTTGTCGGCGACCTTGAGAATGTGTTAAGGATTCGTGCGTGTTTCACATCCAGAAGCGAGCTCAAGTTCCCCCCAGGGACTACCTCGTTGACTTCATCTGTAAAACGTCGCTTGTTGAGTGACTTGAGTGAAGGTCCAGACACCGATATCACCGAGAACAAAGCCGACGATTCTGAAGAAATCGTCGATAGCTTTGACAAAGAAGAAAGCGAAATCTATAGTAGTGGCAGGACGCGCGCATCAAAGGAATCGACTGGTTCGGGAAGAGCTCGCGGAGTCTTGTCACAATGGAAACAGCAGATGGAGGAGCAGGCTTGGGCCGAAGATGATGAGTTGTTCCGTTGGTACAAAACTTTCGTTTCGCCGAAAAAAAGACCTTTTTCAAGTACTCCGGCGCTGACTATGTCAACACATTCAAGCTAAAAGATTTACGTCTCTACAGTAATCTGCCGAAGAAGCAGAAGCTCGACAACATCGAAAATGATGCCGAGATCAATTACGAATGCACAAAGGACGATTTTGAGTCTCTCGAAGACGGTCTCGTGGGCGATCTTTCCTCGATAATCCCAAAGGATAAACTCTGACATTTCAACTGGAGTTCGAAAGGCAATAGTGGTCAACTTCTATTGAAATTGAGCTTGTCTGTATTTCCTAAGTTGCTCAAAGCTTCGGGCCTGACAGAACTGTAGTCGATCATGGATCTTGCCGGTAATATAGAGGGCAAGTTTTCTGAACACCCGTTGTTAAATTACAAGAACAAAATCATCAAAAAGTTGGACAGAATGCCGTCTTTTTATATAATATGGCCAGCCTCCGTCTTCTCCGCTACAAGAGGATTTTTAAACCACAAAACGGAGCTTCACAAAAAGCAACTCCTAGAAAAGTACATGGTGATCTCAGAAAAGCAGTTCCAGCTACGATCGAGTCCGAAAAAGTCTTCCAGCATAAAGCACCATAATAAGCTCTCGGAACGCGGAGTGGGCATTGTGAGATACTCAAATAATCAAACTGGCGCTCCTGTCATAACCTGTAGAAAATAAATGAGATACAACGAAAACTCTGAGAGAGAAACGAGCACGACCTTCTACGATTTGGCGATTGCAAAGACGATGCCACTCTCAACAGGAAACAAAAGAAACCAAGTTTGATCACAATCGACCAAATCCGACACGAGGAAGATGCTGTGAAGAGTCATATGATCCACGGCTCGGAAAATCCTAGACAGTTCAACAAAACGCCCGCGCGGAGCAACAAAAGAATGCATTTGATGGTTTTCCAGATTTGGTACCCAAAGACATCCCGCAGTATGCCCCCGTGGCCCCTCCTTAATCGAGACCTGTATTGTTCGACCGCGGAGTGAGCATGTTTGCCCAAAGAACTATCCTGAGCATATCCAATGCAAGTACTGTGGCGAGCAGTGATGCAGCAGGTGAAGAGTTGGTGTTGAGCCCGAAACTCATAACCAGATTCGAGAAGGAGAAAAGAAAATACAAAAGAAGGCTCATCACTGGTTTGGCCCTAATGAAGTTACCATCTCAGCAATCATACAATTTTTGAGTCCGATTATTTTTGGGATATCCGCCAGATGGTCATAGCAACGGTAAATAATGCCAAAACTGTATGATCACTTTCACGAATATCGCTTATCATTGAAAACTCGTGGCAACTAGATTCATGTACCACCTACAATTAAGCAGACACCAATTTGAGTCCAACTGGAGCCAAAGAACCGACGATCATGGTAGCGGTCGATGGCGAGAAAGCTAGATGTTCGACATGATGCTGAGTGTCATCACGTGACAATAGCAGGAAATATTGAGCATCGTGAAGAAAAAAAAATTGTATGATCTGTAACGCACGGCTCGCATACATTACACGCACTTCTATCATCACAGAATCCCATCATACTGCCGTCAGTCAGAACGCCTAGAGAGACACACAGTAATAAAAACAAAATGAGTATGAATAGAGAACATACATAAAGGTGTACACTTTTATGCGATGGAACAAGGGCCCTTCCAGTTAGCCAGAGAAAATCAAACGGTGGAATAGAAAGCAGAGTGAACGCTTTTCATGAAAAAGAAACTACGAAGTCCGGGCCCCATACATCATACCACTTAAGGATGTGCGTCGTCCGGATCCATGAGAACTTTTGGGGCGACGTGCTCATAGATTATGATGATTGCGTTCACTTAATACCTCATAGTTCTTTCGTCGTGCAGCTAAGGTTTCAATCCACAGATGATTCGATCTTTTGATTTCTGTTTGATATGGGCTTGAAAGCAATTAAATAAGTACAGGTTTCTCTCGCGAAAACCAAAACATCTAGCCCTCAGGCTTTTAGATTATTGCTGGCGAAATCAATTGACTAAATGCATGTGAGCATAGCCTCAGAGTGCGGCTCGCGAGTAAACTAGTAAATCATTCGCACCTTTATTGATGCGACCCCAGCTCGACACCAGGTGCGTTTTTTTAAAGCTGGTCAAAGACGTTCAATATGATTATGTTACAATTTTAGTTCTTTGATAAGATAAAATAGGCAAAAAAAAAAAATCCATGTTCATCAAACGAGACAGACCAACAAAATGAGATGGGAAGTGTCGCGTGCGTAGTGGTCTAGCACATAGTTCGACGCATGTTTTAATTCTGCCTGGATCAGGAAAAGGGCAACTCTCATAGACTGCAGCTTGGGCACATTCATCAATACACAGCTAGTGCAAGAAAGAGCTTGGTAGAAGAAGCCAAACTTCAGATTTTTGTTTTCTCCATTTTACCCCTCTTCTCAAAATCTAGTCGTGTGAGTCTCGGACATATCCGTCTATTGTTTCTCTGACGTCTATGTACCGTTCCATTGTTTTTCTTTAAAAAGTCATGCGGAGCAGACTTGTAAGAAGGGGTCGATGTGAATCCCAGGAAAGTATTTTTTTTCATTCTTAATTCGGAACCCGGGGCCATTGGAGTCAGGTAACATGAGCCTAACAAACGGCAGCGGAGGCCCGCTCTTCTCGAGTACGCCAGATCCAAAGAGAAACCCTGATAATGAAATGAGTATCAGTTGCCCGTATATTGACGACTCAGCTGAGAACGAAGACAAATACGACTTTTTTGATAGAAGTAAACGCAGGCGTGCTAATAAAGAAACGAAACTTGACATGCAATCGAGCGTTTTTGACGTACACCGTAAAAATGTCGATTCGAATGATTCTCAGGGCAATTCTCTAGATTCAGTCCAGAAAAAGCTTCCGTATGAGGAACTTGGACTACAGACAAGGGAAAACAGACCAAGCTCTTTCGAATATATAGTTACCTTGACCCAAGCAAAACGAAAGCTAAAAAACGAAAAAGCGGAGGATGAGAATAGCGAGCCCCTGACGGAACCACCAAAAAAAAGAAGCCGTCGATCTTCGAAACTCGACGCTAGGAGTAAGGCAGACAGAAATCCAAGCAAGAGTATCCCGTCGGAAGCTCACATTCTTGGGATGAATAAGAAGACACTGAAAGCTTCTCGCGAGCGATTTTCCGAGTTTTCACATCAAGAGCAGCATAAACCAATCACGAGAAGCTCATCAAAAGCAAGTAATTGCAAGATACCGGTATCTCTGTTGTTGAATGCCTCTGAACGGAAACTGCTGCCCGCTCCTTGGAGTGCGAGATACAGCTATAAATAATGACACATCTAGATGTATGATCATATCAGGTACTTTGAATTTAGCTTGTTACCACAGGCTTTGCACTTCTCAAACGCTCAAGTACAGTTTGGAATCTGGGCAGATTGTAAAGAATTGAGTCCTACAGAGCAGAGGGAGGATAAAAATTTCTATCCTTTGATGCTTCCTGAAGCAGAAGGACCTGCAATGTAAGAATTTCATTTACTATCACTGAAAGGCACTTGAAGTCATCCTCAAGAATACTTGCCCGGAGATTGGATGTGCATGTCATTGAGAAGGTCTCTTGAGAGGCGAAGCAGAAGTCGAAGCAGTTTTTCGAAAACTTTTAAAAGGCTCGTTGTATAGTTTTTGAAACCAAGAGTCTCGTCCCCCCCATTTGATTGATTCAGCATGCAACTTGAACAGGGCTCGAGAAGGTCAAAATTGGTATCACGAATTCCACGATAAGCCTATTACCTCTCACATACAGCCAGAGAGCCCTGCAGTGCTGACATTAACACATTAGCTCATAAAAAAGAAGGAAACAACAATTTATAGGCTGTTGAACATAAAGCAATTGATTGAAGTTTTATAGAAAAATTTTGTGATCCTTCATGACCTATAGTAAGATCTTTCAGGCTCAGTCAATTAACATAAAACCACAACAAGCTGCAAAACGGACTGAGCTTTACGCGCAGCTCGGTTTAGAATTTACATTTCCTAATTGGTGCGAAGAGGAAAAAATGTAGATAAAAATTTTCAGAGTTTATATGCCGGCCGGCAAGGTACCCCAGCATTTGCACTCTTGACAAGGCCGAAGATGAAGGGTTACAGAAAAGCTTCTGACTGAGTAGCCAGACCTTTCAGCGACCACTTGGTAAGCGGCAAGTACATATCACAGTCTTTGATAATACAAATCTGCGGCTCAGCTTCATTTGGCGTGGTCATGCCTGCCTGGACTCGTCTGTGCTAAACAGCGTGTCGAAGGAGCATACCCTTACCCCGCAAAAACACAATTTTCAGAAATTCAAAACCACACGGTTCTAGCATTTGTACAGGTAGATCATCCGAACATCATATTAGTGAAATTTTCGCCTTGTAATATAGTTTCGTGCCCAAAGACCTACGGCTGTGATTGGTCACGTGCACAAAGGTAGGGTAGAAATTTCGCGAGCCCTAGCCCAATGCGGAAGGCATGCTGACATGTGCAGCAGAAACACGGCTTCACGCACATTTCTGAGCACGATGCACTGCACACAGATCCGCGACACCAGGCAAATTTTCGCTCAAGCAGACAGCACTCTTCGTAGTGAATCTCAAAAGTCTTTCTCTTTTTCCACAGTACCGGAAGTAAACATGTCTGACGTCGAGGAACAACAACAGCAAATCGAAGAGCCAGTTGTGCAGCAAGAGTTGCAGTTGGTTGAGTTGGCCACGCCAATTCCAGCCGATGTCCAGGCTGCTCAACAAGAGATCAAGTTGTTCAACAAGTGGTCTTTTGAGGAGGTCGAGGTCAAGGACGTTTCCTTGGTCGACTACATCCAGATCAGATCCCCAGTCTTCGTCTCCCACACTGCCGGCAGATACGCCTCCAAGAGATTCAGAAAGGCTCAATGCCCAATCATTGAGAGATTGACCAACTCTTTGATGATGAACGGTAAGAACAACGGTAAGAAGTTGAAGGCCGTCAGAATCGTTCAACACGCTCTCGAGATCATTCACGTTCTCACCGAGCAAAACCCATTGCAGGTTGTTGTCGACGCTGTTGTCAACTCTGGTGCCAGAGAAGACTCCACCAGAATCGGTTCCTCGGGTACCGTGAGAAGACAAGCCGTCGATGTCTCTCCTTTGAGAAGAGTCAACACCGCCGTCGCTTTGTTGACCATTGGTGCCAGAGAGGCCTCTTTCAGAAACATCAAGACCATTGCCGAGTGTTTGGCTGAAGAGTTGATCAACGCTGCCAAGGGTTCTTCTACCTCTTACGCCATCAAGAAGAAGGACGAGTTGGAGAGAGTTGCCAAGTCTAACCGTTAAAGTGGTACATCAAATATTGTATATTTACATCAAGTCATTAATCTGATCCGTGTACATGTAGACGTTTGTTCTTGCGGCCCTCCTTGGTCATCATGTTGTATGTTCAATTATAGAGCCTCCCCCCTTCCAAATCATAAGATTCAAATCGTTTATGAACTTGTTATTGTTATAAACAAACCCCATGAAACTCCTAAATATAGTCGGAAAAGCTTCGCTGTCTCCGCTTTCATTACTTTATCCGAAACCGGTTTTGTACTTGTACTGAGAATGGGGCTCTAGAGATAATTGGTTATTTTGATCATTTTCAAAATCTTGGCGGATCCCCAAGATTTTAGCTTTGAACAACTCCTTGAGCTTTTCTTTTAAGCTAACTCAAACTCAGGGAAATCAATTTTCAGTCCTTCAATAAACACTCAGGTCCTTCCCTTCGAAAGATTCCCATTTTAATAAATAATTTGATGCAGTCAAACTCTGATGGGGTAAAACATCCTAAGCAAGAAGTAGATGGGGTTACTCTGTAAAAGCTGGTTATATCTTTCAACTCTAACCCGGAGAACATCTTCCAGATCAAGCAGGAGATTGACATCGTCTGACTTAGTTTCGTCCCCATTCTTTTCTTGTCCATCAACTCTGGTTCCAGCATATCTATCTAACTGCTCTTGTGCCTGTTTCCGCCTTACCATGAAAGTCTGGCGAATGAGCCATTCTCTGTTGACAAACATCAACATCGCTCCGAAAAAATAACAGCAACCCGTGAATATCTGTGCATGGCGATATGAACGAGCACCAGCATTCACTTGCAATTTGAGCGCAATCACTTCTGCTGGAAGCGAGAAAAGTGCCACGATGATGTTGAGCCCTCCCCATGCCGCAGGGATTTTCTCGGGTATTCCTCTAAACACGAGAATGTCATATGCGAGGGATTGTGACATCAAACTTCCAATTCCCACGGCACCGCCGATAAGAGCCGCAAGTACCATGATTGTCACATAGCTTGTTGCATTAAGCCAGAATGCAGTCAGAAGAATCCCAACATAGAGGCAGATGGCAATGGCAGTGTTATTTCTACCGAAGGAATCACCAACATTTCCAATAAGGGGTCTTCCCACGACCTGCAGTGCATTTAACACGGCCAAAATATTTGAGCTTTGCGTGTGTGAGAGGCCCACCGAGGTTGCAACTGCGGCAAAAGAGTAAAGGATAATCACGTAGCCGAGCAAGACAATGCCAAACCATATTCCTGTAATCATCAAAGGCACGTTTAAGAAAATCTTGAAGTTGAACACGACCTTGGATGTGCTCTTGATGAAGGCCCATTTGAGTGTCGTCTTATATTGTGTTTTAATTTTGTTCCTCACCCGAAGAAACACCGTACCGAAAAGCGAGATCACGAGATTCATAAATCCTGCCGTTCTCAATGCCCATTTCTGATCTCCTGTCCTTTGGATGATACTGTTGAGTGCCAAGCTGTAAACCAAACCACCAAGGCCCGCACCAGAGACCGCGATTCCCATTGCCAAGGCTTTGGACTTATCAAACCAAGTGGGAATCGCGAGTGTGCCCGGAATGAAGATCAAGGAGAAAGAAATCCCCACAAGGACTCCCTGGCACATGAAGATCTGCCAGAGTTGAGTACACTCAGCAGCCAAAAAGTAGCCAAGGGTCTGAAGACAAATTCCTACTACAAGTACTGGAGTTTGGCCGAACACACGTGCTGAGAGGGTGCTAAACGGCGCCAAAAACTGTGCCAAAAACACCACGATACCTCCCATGAGTGCAAAGTCGTACTTTGAGGCACCCGGGAAGGAGTCTGACGTTAAGTAGTAGTTGAGAAAGATGCCGAAAGCGGCATTTGTGCCCCATGTCAGAAACACCATGAGCATGACTAAAAACGCCTGCCAGAATGCGAAAGCCCCGTCTACTGGATGATCACTATCCGCTTCTTCCTCGAAGTCTTTGTGTTTGCTATCCAACTCGCGTCCATCAAAAGATCCCTTGGAAATTTCATCTGGAATTGAATGAAGCTGCTTTGCTAAAAGGGCCTCGGGCTCCATGTTGTTACGATAAGACTCGCACTGTTCTGTATCAAGCTCACGGTCGTCTCGTATCCCCAGAATTATCCTGCTTATCTCTGATAGGTGAGTGGGATTTCGTGAGAGTCTCAGCGATTTGCTTGAGTTTCTAGAAACCGCTTGGTGAAGCTCCGACAGGTCATCGAGGGCTTGTGGGACGTAGCTCTCTGACTTGAACAGTTCAAGAGAAGTGAGAGAATGTATCAGCATGGCTAGAGACATGGCTTTTTTTTTATAATTGCGTGTTTTGGAGGAGTTTTTCTTCGAATCCTACCTCGAGATTTGCTCTAAATTTCTCCGAATGGTGGAATGCAGTGCTCCTTTATTGGTCTCACGATGATGGGCGACTCCGGTAGCTTTGTGTGACGGGTGGAACAATAGGCTCTAGAAACAATTAAATTTTGTGATTACAGCTTTTTGCTGAGTATCTCCCGAAGCAAAGTATATCAAATCTTAAAAAACAATGTCGTGAGATTATGTGACTTTTGCGGAATGACTAATTAAAATTGGAGCTTTAGGAAAGCCGTGGCCGTACATCGTAATAGCCGCACCGCGAGTAGCGCACATCGAGAAAGCGGGGACTAGGCTCCGATCTCCGCCATCCTCCTGTAGCTGACGCCGGACACCTCATTGGAATACAATAGAAGAAGAATTTTGTGACTTGAATAGAACGAGGGTCCAGAAGGTGAAAAAACATTTACGGACGATTTTATGATTAAGAGAGTTTTGTTTTATCAAACCTTCGAAAAAACGTGGATCGGAATTTCTTATCGCTTTTCCGCGGATCGAGCGAGCGGAAGCGGATTCAAAGGTTCTGTGAACGCCTTTCATACAGAAAGCCCACTTTCGAGCAAAATTCAGAAAATAGATAAATTGCAAACAAAAAGACTTACGTTCACGGTCCAGATGAAAATAAAAAAGTTTAGATTCTGAGTTCGGTTCCGCTCAAAATTGCATGGAAGGGGGTATAACTGCGGCCTTCTTCAGGAAGCTTCATAGTAGGACTGTTCGAGAGTTTCGACACTTGAGTCGATCAAAGACTGCATATGCGTAGCGATATCAGCTCACATGCAACCAATTGAGGCAAGGAAAGATCGTTATGGGTCTTACGATCAAATCAGTCGAGGAGTGATATATTGCTTAACGGACTAGTGAAAGCTACGTTCTATAGTTAAGTAGGCTAAGCACCACTGAACTTAATCTCTGTTTTACGTCAGACCACATCATCGTGCCATAACGTCACTTAACGTCACGTGACCTGCTAGTGTGGCAGACGTGTCAATCAACGGGTCACGTGTATGCAAACCTCGTGGGTTATCTTGTCTTGTGATAATTCATAAAAGAGCGACAACAGTTGATTTATGCAAGCCTTACACCTTTTAAATACTGAAAGCGTGAACACTTCGGTGACCTTGCGTATCTCACTATCTTTGAGGCACTTAAAGGTTTTTGTTCAACGTTCACTCCACCCCATATTGGAGATAAGAATTGTTCCCCACAAGTCTCTGTGTATTTCCAGCGGGAACTTGTCGTGAGTTATTGTGTAGTAAACAAAAATTTCATATGAAATGACCGAATTTTCAATCGAGTCAGTGAGTGGATGAGTGGATGAAAGATAGGCCCCCGTTAACGGGAACCCTTAAAACTGCTCGCATGTGAGGGCTACGCCATGTCGTAGTGCAAACATTCTGTATGCACCCTTCCAAGTTTCCTCATGTGTCGTTCCTCGTTCGTGTATGGAACACTCATCGCTACGTGGCATCTTCGATGCTTGCTTACTAGTTCCATACAGTCCAATTGACACCTATAAGATACGGTAGATTCCCCTTCGAGGAAATCCACTCATTAGTTAGCAAGCTATAATACACTTAACAAATATGCAATTGCGGGTCGCAATACAACCTTGAACCTGACATCGCAGGCTGTAATACCAATTGCTGCAAATCAGTAGCTTCTCACATGTCTCGATACCATACATACTGGTTCTCTCTCCGAAAACATTAGAATAATGAATGCATGAACCACCGTCGCTAAATGTCTAGCACGTGTGAGATGATGAATGAATTTGTCACTACCAACTAGTAGGCACAGACTGATTTCAAAAAAAAAATACTTGCGAAAATATACAATACAGGATGTTGACCGCGATACCAAACATCAAAATCTCTCTGCTATCTATTCTTTGCAACAAAGTGATTATTGTATCATCAAACAATAATCCACATTTTTGAAATTAGCATCATCAAGACGAGTTCGCACGAGGTATAAATCTATTTCCTTACAAATCATTCATCATCAAGGAGAGCACCGGGTATCCTCGTGCGTTTTTCTCTAATTACATGATCCACATATAAATCAATTTTCTCATTTTAATCTTTAGAGTGGTACAAGCCCTTGAAGAATCCACGGAAGTGAAATTGGGAGCCAGTTTCATCAATCAACGAGACATCCTTGTCTTCCAATGCGAAGTCATAGACCGCCAACGCCTCTTTCTGCCTCTCCAGCTGCGAGGACGTGGTGATGGGTAAAAGGCCTTTTTGCAACGTGTATCTCAACAAGATCTGAGCATCGGTCCTGCAGTATTTTTGTGCCAACTTGGGAACGACTGATTTCAACGGATGGTCCACGACCTCGTTGTCTTCAGAATCGACAATTCTGAAAAGAGGCGACAATGGACCGTAGGCCTCGAGCAAGACTCCATTTTCACGTGCAAAATCTCGAATGCCTTCACTTTGATCCTGCAAATATGGGTGGAACTCAATCTGATTCACTTGTGGAGAGTAGTTTGGGTCCCCGCCAGCAACAGAATTCAACTGTTTCAAGTGGTCTACTGTAAAATTAGATCCACCAATGAACCTCACCTTCCCATCTTTTTTGGCCTGAATCAAGTCGGACCATACGGTCTCAAGCGTCTGCCCACGTGAGTATTCTTCGTTGAAGAACGGAAAATGGATCAAGAACAAATCGATGTAGTCCACACCAAGCTCCTTTAATGCAGCGTCCACAGACTCAGCGCCAGACTTATAAAATGCATGTCTTTGCTCGACCCCCGGATTGTATTTAGTGGTAAGAAAAAGATCTTCTCTTGCCACTCCGGACTTTTTGATGGCTTCGGCGATCTCCGGGTGCGTGGTATATATTTCGGCTGTGTCCAAATGCCTGAAGCCATTTTCAACACTCAAAATCAAGTTGTCCACCAACTCGTCTACCAATGTATCTTTCAAAGACGCGTCACGGGCCTTTTTGATCTTTTGCCATTTGGTGCCCGAGCCTGTTCCCAAACGTACTGGGTTTCCAGACTTGGTGGTGAGTTTTGTGCCAAACGGCTCGATGTCAAAGGCTTTAGACATGACGGAAAATGCAATTGAGTAATTTTTTATTTCGTGATCAACAGAATTCGTGTTTAAATCGTGGGAAACAGACAATAAGGGGCACGCGGGCTCGCTTATATATGGCCGACTTACCGGTTGGTCGCGGCTTATCTATAATGCGCGCACGTCGTATTTTGATCCGGAGCCACAGTGGTCGACGGCTTGTGAGGATTTTAGTGATCCGAGCCAAATCGCTTTACAACAAATCTTAATTTCTCCGGCTTGGATTATAAGCTTTCGTGCTATTATTCTAGGGCGTCAAACAATCAAACAAGACAATGTCATTCTGAAAGGCAGACATTTAACTCAACATCTTCGAAATATTTTGACAATTCACAGTTCGGGCTTGGACCACAGTGATGAACTGAGTGCGAAAAAAAGCCGCAGACTGCAATCAAAGACTATTAGTCACCTTGAAGAAGCCTCAACAATGTCGGACAAACGGAAAAATGACTCTTAGAACCTTCTTTTTGTTTCATGTCGTGTAAGAGTGCCGAGAAGAAGTTTATTTTGAAGAGAGATTGAGTTTTCGTCTTGGAAACGTATGTAAAGCCACCTCTTTTAAGCACCATGGACTGCATCATTTTAGACCTATTGTTTCCTCCACCGAAGAGGTTTAGGGTGGGCATTGTACACTATTTCTGCTGAAGACAATTAATTTAATATTTATTTTGTTGACTTTCAAGAACATTTTCATTGTAATCTTTGCAAAGGTATATGGTGCAAGTTGATACTTGCAAAGCTTCGATGAATTATGACATGAGACTCTGACGAAGATGAACCGGCTTCAGTTGTAAGCATATAGAACAAAACAGGTCCTATCATTCTTATGGTATCAAATCTTCAGAATAGACAAGACCGGGTATCTATCCTCTCTCAAATTTCGGTTATGTTCGTACATACTTGGCGGAATTCACTAATGTTCTGACTCTCGCTCTCTAAAGTCTTTATAATAAAAACCTCACATGCACATTGAGCTGGGTATGATTCGAAAATGGTGATCATCACGTTCATTACAGTCATAATTCATTTATTCAAATATCTCTTGTGGTACAAGCGCTCGGAGCGCAGCATCTGAACGGATACTCGTTCAGTCCCTGTTGCCACAGATCTCAAGCCGATCAACTGGAGCTGAAACACATTGGGAAAATTTTTCAAGTGAACTTTTGATCATCTTCGCTTAGCCTTCGGAACAGCCAATCTTTTTTGCGCTATCAACGTGGCCATTGTAAAGTTCCATGACTAAAAACTGTAATATTCAAAAACTTGAGTGACTCAGGAAAGCATGGATCGATGGCACAAATTTTGCAGTTCGTTCGGGGCATCTATCAATTTTGCTAGATCCTCAAGAGACCAGGCAAGATGCTTCGAAATTCTTCATACGCTCGAGATCTCTTCCCACAATTATATATTTTTTTTTTAACTTTATTTTCATAACTCCTAGCAAAAGGCATAGTGACTCCGTTCACAATAATTCCGATTTATAACCTATCAAATCGCGTCTAATTCCGACAAAATTTCGTGAGTTGTGAAAGATATTTATGTGCCTTTTGGTGAATCGAATCTTTCCTTATCACGGCGAAGAGTTTGGTCAAGTTCGTTTGGACATTATTGAGGGCCCAAGTGGCACGGAAAGGCTCCTTACGCTCGCGTTTAATGATCGCGGGCATCATGTAGTCAAACATCTTTCCTCTTGTTTGTTTACTATTTTTGGTAAGAAAGTCAAGGTGTGGCGAGAAGAAATTTCCATTGTTGATCAGAAGCTCTCTGAGTTTTTTCTGGCCATTGATCATCGCCTCTTGTAATGGTAGCAAGTTCCGCTGAGTCGGTGGGCAGAACGCAACAGCAAACAGAGTCAACCGATCTTTGAAATTCCCAAGCAATAGCTTTGAAAGGTAGAAGCAGTCGTGTGCCACATTATCTTCATCTTCTGACTCGAAATTTATAGAAGGAATTTTGAGAGACCTCAAGTGCGAAGAAATTTCAGCTAGAAATTCTGCTGAGTGAAAGTCGCTGTCCCAGTAGTCAATCCCGTGAGGATAGCAGCCCACAAAAGCCAACTCGAGGATCGTGAGCAACTCAAGCGTTATGGCCAGATAAGGAGCGTGAGCTTTTTCTATGGTCATTTCGTCCAAGAAACGACCCTGAATACTCAAGGCAGTGAGCTTGAGCTCGTAACATTTGCCGAAAGAAGAGACAAAACTTATTCTTGGGTAGTTTTCATCTGATAGCATGCATTGGTCAGTATCGTCGCCCCACTTGGTTATTTCGAAAGCAAGCTATCTCAACCTACTGTAGCTGCCTAGCTCCCCATTGGATATGAGACATTTTGGTAGTGCTCTAGCCCGACACCGCTCAGAGGCTGAGAAAGCTTAAGCTCTGAAAAATCAGATTTCTCAATACAAGCCGATGAGACACAGCATGATAGACTCTCCACTCATTGAAAGACTTTCTTGGAGGTTGAACAATTTCATGACAATGGAAGTCCTTGATATGAATGTAAGACAAAAGCTCCATCAGAAGATACATCTGATTGGTGTTTGCGACAATATCTGACTCGACTAATCCAGCCAAAATTTTATTATCCTTTAGTGTCGACTAACAGCTTCAGGTCTCCAGCCTCCATTACTGTACAGCAGAAGAATAGCCAAATTGGGTCTTCCGCCCTGTAATTCTAATAGTCCACATAATTCATAATGACGAGTTTTTGTACAAATTCTGCTTTGCAACAGAATAGCAGTGCTTTGAGACGTGGCATAAATCGAGTGAATTATCTTTTCTGAGGCGCTGAAAAATCGACGTGAAGACACTTTTTGGAAGATTCTGGAAGCCAAACTGCGAGCAGAGATCTCCACTTTCACATTGTTCCAACTCTATTGTCATCGAAAGTGGTAACGAAACTTTCACGCGTTTTCCAAATTCGAGATCCGCTACTTAGAGATTTATAGAATAGAAGACACTACCCGGGTGAATGAGATGCCATATGGGCGGTCGTAGATATGCAGCTTCTCATGCAGGTGCATATCAGTGATGACATGGAGCAGAAAATGTCTTTGTATAGAAAAAGGTCGCAAGCACACCATACATGTGTGGTGGTGTGACACTGTGTGACCTTAATCTCTTACCGTGTGTTTCAGATCTCCCCTATTATGGGTGATGATACGAGACTGTAGACTTTCTTACTCGGAATATAAATGTGCGAGGAAATTTCCTAAGGGAATTCTTGAAAAAAGAAAGAGGTTAAGGATGAGATCAAGATTGAGCATCATAAAAGGAGCACTGGAGATCTTCGGAGATCAGTGATTTCTAGAGCAAAAATATACACAGATGGACGTAGGGACCAACCACTTGAGTGGTGGGCCTGAACCATCTCAAAACAAGGATTATTGTAAGTATAGTGTCCACTGATTAATCTAGTATAGGAGAGCTCTGATGATGGCAGCTCTGATGATAAAGCTGTGGACGTTGGGTCTTCTTCACCCAACGAGAGATCAGCATCTACTAAGGATGACTATGACAAGATGGTCACCCTTGAACAATTGGAGGAGGATATTGATGTATCTTTTGTATGACCGCAAGCGCCAATCACCATGGACTGCACATAGTGCACCCGCAGCTCCTAAATAGGCAGCGGAGCTTTTCAATGTGCCTCGGCAGTCTTGCCGGCAAATACTATTGATTATAAAAGCAATATGAATTGCTTCGTTAGGCTTAAACATATGATGTTTAAACTTTTTTGGTCAAAGTCACAAAGTCTCGGTAAAACTTAGTATGCAGCCAAATCTATTCGACATGATGATTGTCTTTGTCACGTGACTATTCAGCACGCACAATTACACCTGCTCCTGCCTCTTTGCTAATTACGACATTCCGATCATTCTTTCGATGCAATATAAACTGAATGTGTTTGTTATACCGGTAGAACGTGCGCAGCTGTTATTCCTTGATTTTTTTACTATCGCCTGTGAACTGCTCATTCAAAGACCCGTCATCAAGGACGCGTATCAAAGCAGTCGTATGTCCGGCGATCTCAGAAGAGGGAACTTGAAAGAAAAGCAGAAGACACACATAAGCTAGGATTGAGTTTTTAATCACAGGCTCAGCTGGGTTTCGTAGCCGGTGAGGCTATTAAGAAAAGAATATCTGAACGAGAGAATAGAGTCAAGAGCAGGCTTGTATGCCGAAGCGCGGCTGCTTTTGACGTGCATCAGCTTAATCGTTTTCGATCGTTGACAACTATGAAAAAGGGAATTGAGCTCACAGGTGAAATTTCCTAGCAATGTCAAGCACAGAAAAATCAAGAAGCTGAGGTGCTGCATTAACAGCACTTCCCAAGGTAGCAGCTCATCTACAAGCACCAATTTGATCAAGTCTGGTACTACTTTGTCTGTTCAGGCACCTGGAGCCCTGCTGACTGACACGACATCTCTGGAGCGCCCTGCGGAGAATTCATTAGACTTTCTTCGCTTTAGAATCTAGACGTAGCAAAACTTTCCAAACTTTACGATCTAAAAAAAAACAATTTGGTGGAAGCTGGCTCTTCCGTGTCAGAGCCAATGGGCACTGGTGAGATAGACGAGCCCAGCGACTCAGAAAATGATTCTGAGGAGTCAGAATACGACCTGGAGGAAGGGGTCAGGGCAAAGGCAGAATTAGTTGCATGGGATGATTTTGTTATAGGTCTGCGTTTTCTCGATTACAACGCGCAGTGTGCACCGGGGCATATGCTCATGGTACACCCTGATGGTGGTGTCATGCCCTGGAGATAATATAATGATTTGGTGAAGAAAAAACGGTATTGGTTTTCTTCGCAGCTTCTCTCTCCTTTCATGTGTAGTGTTCAGGTTTTTAATGAGCGCTAATAGCGAAACAACTCTCTAGTGCTCCTCAGTTTTCCTCAAATTTGAAAGTGTGCCCATTGCTTGGTGGTTTGAAATACATCTTGTAATGAAGTCCAAGACAAGCGTTTACCATGGTACAATGAAGCTTAATCAATCAACCAACGAGAAAGACGGGACTTTTACCCTACGCATGAGGGCATACGTAAAGCATCTTTTCTCTCGATATATTTCGTGATGAGCTGGTACCACATTCAAGCCGCTAAGAGCTGAAGTGTAGTTTCTTGGTGATCAACAGGCTTGCAAATCGTCTTCTTCACGCAAATATAGAAAATTGTCAGTTTGAGGGCTTCATGATTCTGCGTATTGATTCATAGGTCCGTGGCTGCGAAATTGCTGCGTTTGGCGGTCGCAACATAAACAAAGACAAGAGAAGTTTATACTGAAGTCACACCTCGTCTTTTGAAATATGAATCAAGTGGAGGCATTTGGGTAACTTGAAATTTCTCGCCGACGAAAGATCTACCAAATTTATTCTCACCAGTGACATTAGATCGAACTCATGGTAATAGCAGCGATGATCTTCCGTGCGCAGTTCCCCTTTTCAAGCGAAACGAGGGCATTGCACTAGGTGATTCTTCAAATGAAATAAAGAATTACAAACTCCTTAGGCTTTGAGCAAATTGGTTTTTTGAGGACTAAAAATTTTTGAAATTCTCCACATTTGCCAATTGTGGCCTCCCAGTCGCAATTCCCTGCTTCGGTGAACACTAGCGCTGAGACAAAACTTATTGACCAGTCGTGCATTGACCATATCGCATTATAGCATACTGCGTTATCTGATAGAGGCGACAACCGGAGAAAGGGTAGGGGAAATCGTCGAAGCCAGCTCTCGAGATCTGTATCAGCCCACTATCGCTTTTGTATCATGTCCGGAGCGTCTGAGTTTCTTAATAAAGGAATCGATCTAGTTCAGAAGGCCATTGAGGCCGACACCGCAACCAAGTACGAGGAAGCATATAAGCTATACTACAATGGGTTGGATTACTTGATGCTTGCGTTGAAGTACGAGAAAAATTCAAAGTCAAAAGAGTTGATCAAATCCAAATTCACCGAATACCTCACACGGGCAGAACAATTGAAAGAGCACTTGGAGAAACAGTCGCGAGGAAATCTGGGCGAGCTGTCTACTTCTGGATCCACCAAAGCTAAGAAATCAGGTGATACTGGCGAAGATGACGATGCTGATACAAAGAAGCTTCGGGGTGCATTAGCCGGCGCGATCTTGCTGGAAAAACCAAACGTGAATTGGAGCGATATCGCCGGGTTGGAAACCGCGAAGGATGCTTTGAAAGAGGCGGTAATTCTTCCTGTGAAGTTTCCACAATTGTTTACCGGAAACAGAAAACCTACATCTGGTATCCTCTTGTATGGACCTCCTGGAACTGGAAAGTCTTTTCTTGCAAAAGCTGTCGCCACAGAAGCCAACCTGACGTTCTTCTCTGTATCGTCGTCAGACCTTGTATCGAAATGGATGGGCGAGTCCGAGCGCTTAGTCAAGCAGTTGTTTACTATGGCCCGTGAAAACAAGCCTGCAATTATTTTCATCGACGAGGTGGACGCATTGTGTGGCCCAAGGGGTGAAGGTGAGTCCGAGGCGTCGCGTAGAATCAAAACCGAGCTTTTGGTTCAGATGAATGGCGTGGGTAACGATTCCAGTGGTGTCCTAGTTTTGGGAGCCACAAACATTCCGTGGCAGCTAGACGCCGCGGTGCGTAGACGGTTCGAGCGGCGCATATACATTGCATTACCGGATGCCGAGGCTCGCATGCGCATGTTTGAGTTGAATATAGGTGATGTGCCGTGCGAGTGCTCACAACAGGATTTAAAAGTTCTTGCCGATATGACCGACGGATACTCGGGCCATGACATTGCCGTAGTCGTGCGGGACGCGTTAATGCAGCCGATTCGCAAGATCCAGCAGGCCACGCATTTCAAGCGGGTGGGCGAAATCGCAGATAAGCTCACGCCGTGCTCTCCCGGAGACGCGGGTGCCACGGAAATGAGCTGGCTCGATATAGGCACCGACGAGCTCCAGGAGCCGGATTTGACGGTGAAAGACTTCATCAAGGCAATCAAGAACAACAGGCCTACGGTCAATGCTCACGACATCGCCAACCATGTCAGTTTCACTGACGACTTCGGCCAGGAGGGTAATTAGGTGATGGCATATGTGTGGGCGTCCAAAGCATGATTTTATCGAATAGATTGGTTCAAGCATTTATGGCCTGAGGCAATTTGCCACTTATATATATCTGGACAAATGAACTCAAATATGGGGTTGTACATCAACCAACACGCTCGAAGGCCATTTGGAAATCAAAACTTTTTCATGTAAAATCTGTTTGCACGCTCATTGTATTCCTCTCGATGTATGCCTACGACTATCTACCTGGCGATCTTTCCCTCAACCTCGAGGCGAACAAATCGTCTTCAACCTCCGCGGCCCTCCTTTCCTCCGCATTTGTCTTGATTTTCTCCGCGAATAGATCCTCGCCTTCATCGTCGGCTCGTGAGAATGTGCCCCTGCCTCGACCCTCAGCCATATTTCGCCTCAGTGGGCGGGGTTTGGTACGGTCAGGCTCGCCATGAAGTAGGTAGTATCTTGAGTAGGCGGCGGCGTTTTTAACCTTCCGATCAGACTGCAATGCTTGTCTTATGTACAAGACAACAGAGCTGCTATCCTCGTCCATTTTGCTCGCGTTTTTCCCCTCGATCTCTGTTTTCTTCTCCTGGAACAAATCCTGCCCGTCGGCGAGCTCTTTGAGCTGCTTCCGATGCTTACAGTATGGAATCGTTGCCCCATACAGCTTGGTCCTGCGCTCCTCCACTAATGCAGCCAAATACTCCGCCGAAAATACAGGCACTTCTGCTCTTTCGTCGCCCATGTCATTTTCATGAGAGTATTCTACATCGGGCCAGTGCTCGCTCACTTGTTTCAAAGCTTGTAGAGCATTCGCGTGGGTTTTGAAGATCACGTTTGCATTTGAATCGTCAATCCACTGGATACGGAACCACACGGGATCATCAACCTTGTGATACTCGGGCCCCTCGGAGTCGACATTAAGATACAAATCGACGAAAGCCTCGATTTGGTCCGTGGACAAGTTGTCGACGCCTCTCATATGGAGTGCATCCGGCCTCAAAGTTTCTGTGGTGCCGTTCACGACTACCTCTGCTTCCTGTTGGGACAACAACTCTTTCTCTTGTTTTTCCACGTCAATCGTGCGGGTCATAAACCCTCCATATGGCGCAGGCTCCATGAGATAGACTTTGAGTGTGGGCCATGTATTTGCTTGGATCGGCGCGCACAAGGTTTTTCAGGTTAGCTGGCTCTTGATTTATTAGACACGCGGTAAAATCCCCAGGCCCGAGGGCCCGCGGGACCAAGATCCGATCCAAATCGAGCGCAAGTTTATCAGTTGACAAAATAACTGGAGAACAGCTACGAAAGGATTCAAAGGGACAAAGATAGAGAATATCAGTGCATCAAGAAAAGTTGAAAAGAGGACTTGTCGTTTCAACTCTTTTCAATTTTCTCGATCGATGAACACTGACTATCTCAAATTTTGAGTGCGGTTGAGAATTCATACTCTGTCTTTCGAGATCTAACTCCAAATTTGGCTACACGAAGGTCACCCATGTTACAAAGTGGGGTTCAATAGCTGCAATTTCAAATATAGACTCAATAATTTAAACGCTGTGATTGCGTAGACTCTATGGAATTGATGAGCTGTCATGTCCTCTCTCACACGATTGCAAAAACAATGGCAGATCCATATGCGATCATAGTAGGAAGTGTAACACAAAAGGCAAGAGTTGTGAGTTGTATATCTGCTACAATCGGTCAATTTGTCTTCAATCTGCGTAATTCCATAACTTGAAGCCTCGCTTTGATACATCGGATCCGTCGAACTCAAAATCATTTGCTTGGCTCACGAAACAAATTCAAAGTTGTTGTTGAAGTCGGCTTCGCAACGTGATAACTGAATCGAGAATGGGATACTTTATATTTGAAACTGATATAACGCTCTTCTTGATTTCAATTTCTACCTTATTTATCGATATCACAAACAACCTCCATCGCATAAGGATTGTTATTATTATGAAGGACTCAATGGCCATTTCGAAAGTTGTATAACAAGCAACTATCCTGTCATAATACTTATCATGTGAAATTTCGAAGACCACTTCATCAATTTATTGTCCGGAAACTCAAAGCATCGTCTGAACAGATAAACTATCTCTGACAGCATTTCTTGGGCTACCGGAATCATATCCTCGGTACACCATGAGCGTGAAACTTTGCAAAACAAATTAACTTCTCGGCGAAATTATTGTTTCAGAGTCCCTCCGACGAGTTGGCTAATCCAGCATAGAAATCCTCACTTGACCTGCCGTCAAAAAATATTGCGGAGTTTAAATTGCACTAGTATTTTCTTTCACGAAGAGTACGTTATTGCACCGGATAAATATGTCGCCAATTTTCTCTCCGGCCAGCGCTTTCTCTGCAGCATCTTTGACTTCTGTACCTTCATGGGTCTCCAGCTTGACGACTTCCACAGTATCCTCCAATTGTAGATTCATGTAGTTATCGATGGCTACGAGCGTACCTCTATACTCCAACCTATTCCATTTTAATCGAACCACTACGGGCTTGTTTAGAAGCGTTTTCAAAAACGGCTTTGGGTTTATGGGCTGGAACTGCGCTTGTTAGTATGGCGTTGTGGAAGCGTTTTGAAGGCCGTGTCTTGGCTCCAGGCTGTGTCTTGATTCCAGGCTGTGTCTTGATTCCAGGCTGTGTCGTGACTTTGATGAGGATAGTACATACTGAGGACATGACGAAAGAACTAAGCTGAGTAAAAGATTTGCTTCGGTAGCTTTGTAATGACTGGTGGTTAAAATTATAGTCCGGTGACAAAGGAAAGGGATTAGCTGGCTATTTTAGAAAAGTAATCTACACTCAAGTCTTGAAATGCGATGCGGAAGTCGAGGCTGCTTTCCGAAGCAGCGCCCAAAGTTCGAAGTTCGCGACAGTACTGACTTCCTGGCCCAAGCAGGGCCTGAATAGTGCCTGAATAGGGCCAGTGCCTCTTCAGCTCGCGCTAAAACTACGCGTGTCATTCATACCAAGACACCTCAAGAGCACAGATCTTACGTATTCGCAACTGGAGTCGAAACTAGGCACTCTTTCTTGGATCTGAATTATATCACCCGCTCAATTTCCTCCTGAGTATCCCTCACGAAATTGTGAATCCCAAAGAATATGTCACTACCGATTGTTCTTGCGACGGGTGCCGCAATTCGCTTTGCCTTGCCTAGTGTTTTCCCACAAGTAACTGACGTGTTAGCGGCCACTGCTGAGGTGTCAACACCTATAGATTCTTTTCGCTCGCTCCAGGAAGCTTTCTTCTATTTGGATCATGACATCGATGTCTATGATAATGCCATCGTACATCATCCACCCTTGTTTGTGTCATTGATGAAAATGCTCAATGACGTTGCGCCTGCGCCCTATAACCACATGTTATTTTCGGCTCTCTACACTGCAGTTGATGTCGGAATCGCGTACAAACTCACA
>JAKTYO010000272.1:29710-48114 GCA_030578735.1 Metschnikowia noctiluminum | reverse complement strand
TGGCACAGCCGGAATCTCAACCACAGGTGTCTCTTTTCCGTCCGTTCCAGTCACTGTCGTAAGAGTAGTGAACGAACCAGTCCATGTCGAAGTCGACGTTGGCACAGCCGGAATCTCAACCACAGGGGTCTCTTTTCCGTCCGTTCCAGTCACTGTCGTAAGAGCAGTGAACGATCCGGTCCATGTCGAAGTTGAAGTTGGCACAGCCGGAATCTCAACCACAGGTGTCTCTTTTCCGTCCGTTCCAGTCACTGTCGTAAGAGTAGTGAACGATCCGGTCCATGTCGAAGTTGAAGTTGGCACAGCCGGAATCTCAACAACGGGTGTCTTGAATCCATCAGTACCTGTCTTAGTACTCAAGGTTGTGAAAGACCCAGTCCAAGTCGACGTGGAAGTTGATTGGATACATACAGCATCTTGTTTCACTTGATAGATGTTCTTTGCGACATCAGACTTCGTTCCGTCGGGCAATGTGACTTGCGTGTTGATCTGATAGGAACCGATGTAATTCACAAAATTCCAGACGATGGGGTAATAATTACCTCCTTGAAAAGTGAAGTTTTTCTGATCTGGAGGTTGCGTGCCCGGGCCTTGCAAGCCAATCTCACGACTGGCGTATATCAGTTTTGTGCAACACGAGTATGCAGGGAATACGATCTTAATACCATCATTCACTTGTGTAAAGAAGCGGTAGGATCCGGTTGTGGGCGCGTAAAACCATCCTGTCAACTGCACGGCGAAGTGGTCACTGGCCAGGACACCAAAAAACGCATCATTTGTATAGTAACCATTCAAAGCAGTCAAATTCGAGACGCTTCCTAGAACTTCGTACTTTTTGAAGGTGGCTGCCAGCATGTACCCATCGTCCTCGAACTCTGTGCTTCCCTCTGGATAGTTGTAAACAGTACCCTTGAACCCGGTTGCGGTAACCGTGTTATTAAAGCACCCGTATGTATCGAGTCCGCCGGGCGGAGAAGCGGCGTTGGTCAAAAGAGCATGGGCCAAAAGCAAGAAAATCTGCCAAAACATTGTTCCAGCTAATAAGGAGTTATCTTTTTGACTCTAATTCAAATAATGTGGACCGTGCCACCATATTTATATCCGAATTTATGAATCGGCGAACTCGTGTTTTCGTGCACGGGTAAGACCTATGCGGGTGTCCGCCGCAAGGCTTTCTGCAGCTCACCACGCATGGTGGTTCTGCAAAGTGTTGCCCGTTCTTGTCTTGCATGGGGTGAAAATTAGGCTTACAAAAGAGCTCGTGTAGCTCTATCGAATGGTTTAGATGTAATCCTGAAAGGGATTGAATACACTTCTCGAAGCGGGGACCTCAACCTCAAGCAGTATCTCGTATTGGCGGCAATGAGCATGTCCCCGTTTTGACAAAACCAAAAATAAAGTTGCTCAGCTTTTCCAGCAGCTCTCAGCTTGCAGGCTTGAATCTAAGCTTTCTCCACTCTGCACTATAAAACCGGGGCAACCTATGAAAGATCGCATACGTAGTCGTGCAGTTAAAAGAATGAACAGTGGCTGACCCCTTCCAAAGTACAAGCGCCGCGGTATGTTACATTCGGTATCCAAATGGAACTCGGATGGATGGGCCCATTTCATCTCATAACATGTGCTTCGAAAAGTATAAATGGAAAGAAGCTTCACAAACAGGGCGATTTTTAAAAGCAAGTCGCCGTAAATAGAATTATAGTTGTTTGTATAGCTTGCAGAGCTCTTGACCGCGTGTTTTACGCACACGCGCGGACATGTACAGGTCTGTCCCATTTTGAACCTGTTCGAAGCGCCATGCCATTCCGAAAATGGACATTGTGAAATCAGGCGCCTGATGACAGGCCGCCAGAAATCCGGCGCCAACCGACGAGCAGTCCACTCATTAAGAAGACGCAAAAAGAAAAGAAGAAAATGCATTAGAAATTAGAAAAAACCAACACCACCTCTGGATTTAGATCCGTCGGACTCAATCTTTCCGCCGGACCTGGTAGATTATGGCAACATAGACTAGTGCCGAGACGCGAAAGCGGGTAAATGCTTGGCCGTCACCGCTCTATAAAAAACCGGGCAAGGTCCGCCGCAAACAGGCAAGTCCCGCCGCAAACAGGCACAACAAAAAATTCTTCGGACCCACCCAACATTCATTTACATACTGGTAAAACACTTTTGCTGCCTTTCGCAGGCAAGATGACTCAAGGGAGAGGTGCATCTAACAAATGCACTGCGAATATATCGACCCTCGAATAAGAAGGGGATTTTGTGGCGTTCGAGCTGCAGATGTCGTCTTTCTCGCGCATGATTCTCCTTCTGAAAGAGCCAGGCCATTCTTCCAGGCGAAAAGAATATGAAAACAAACAAAGTGAACCCGGCGTTCCCCCACAGATGTTTTAACTCTTTTGCGTGCGAACTCGCCTCTTTTGCGCCCATTTGCTTAGCATGTGTGGGTGTGTGACTAATTTTTGCTTTTCGCCTGTCTCGCGCTTCACCAAAAATTGCAGGCTTACCTCGATAATCTTCCACAAGCCAGTGACGCTATTGTCGAGAATGACAATAAGAAAAAAACATCCGGAAAGCTTTGTCTCTTAGATTATTCCGAGAATGAGATAAGGATTAGGAAACTTCAAAACTTGTTGACAAAGCATCCATGTCATTATAGAAAGCTGACATAGCATTCTTCAGCCGTGGCTTTGTGTGGTCTTGTGCATCCTCGCGTCCACTATTGGTCAGGGCGGCACATATAAAACACGCATGTTTATTTGAGGATAAATCTCAGTCGAGAAGGTTTGGCACGACTTTGATTTAGTCTCAAGTTCCTTTTTACCAGTCAGTCTTTATCTCATGGAGCCAAAATTTGCTGAGAGAGAGACATGTGACTCTAACACCACTGTGATGCGTAAAGGCCCTTCGACACTCAACATCATGGGCACGGAATGATTTCTGGTGTTCAGGCGTTATCGTGCAGTTATCGCAAGCACTTGCGCATCAATCACCACAGAACGCGTCGCGACACGAAACTAACAGCGCTCGGAAATACTCTCAGATTAGCGTGCGTGCGAGTCTGCGATCGTATTAGCAAGCGGCAATAAGTAGGCATATTTGCATGAGATGGCCCATTTTCCAACCTCTGCCTGGACGCTTCGATGGGTCCTTCTTCAGCAAGTATTCAAAAATCGGTCGAGAAAAATTGCTTATCTTCGAGCCCCATCCTCTTCTGAACCTGATCACAAACCTATTCAGCCTGGTTCTGCTGCTAAGCCTGTCCAACTTTGCAAAGAAGCCTTGAGTGCAGTTTTCTGCGGGGCGATATGCAAACGGGCTAAGTGTTTTGCACTGGGCAACGCGCGTAGAGCCGCCCAATCCAAGCCATGTCCCAACACCTCTTTAATCTATGACAATAGAAAAAATGCCTTCATTGTATTCTGAAGTCGTGATTATAGTGTGCCCTAGTATTTGTCCGAGTTTATTCATTTTATATTTTTGGCATCGATCTGGACAATCCATGACATTACTTGGTAACAAGTCGGCCTCGATTCGAGATATCAAGACGCCCTCTAACGAAGGATGTGCTTTGCAGAAGGGCCCAAAATGAACGAATTTTTTTATTCGCTCGCTTTGGCGACATAGAAGGAATGTGCAATTACCAAAGCGTATTTCCGCTTCATGCTTATGGATTGCGAGTGTAGGCTACTCATGAGAATTAGCCGTAACACTTTTTCCCCTAGCCACGCAAAGCAGACGGAAAGAATCACTATGTTGTTTCAAGCTCTGATCTCATTCAATTGCTACACTTGAAAAACTTGAGCATGGAATCGGAAATCTTGTTGTTGTTTTAGCTGCAAGTATTCAAGTCGGAGATAAGATAAAAGCACAAGAAGCAGACGTGCCTTCAATGACCTGACAATCTATTGAGTTTCAGTTAGAAACAATACGATTTGTTTGGGTGTCTATAATTCACTGTCGCACCCATTTGAGCAACTCTCATCAGGGTAAATTGTCCCCCCACAAGTTCGGCAAACACGATAAACCTCGCTGAAATCCAATGTGGTAAAAATCTCATCCAGTGACCCTTTACAAATTCGAAGCGGGTATGATTTGGGATCGAATCGCATAATCCCAAACACCTCGAGTTTCTCGTCCTCATATTCTGTCTCTTCAAGGCCACCCAAAATCTGGAATTTGTCATAATTAGACGTCGCGTGAGCTTGTATTAATTCGTGTACTAATTGTATCTGCGACCTTGGACACCCGAATATAAAACCTCTCCATTCATGACCTCTCCCCAAAACAGTGAGTATCAATGTGTTCTCCTCGAGACGTACTGGGTCAGATCGAGCCAACATATCGGAGAGTGTATTTTCCATCTCGATTTTCTCATCACTCAAGGAATTGAGCTGATCAAGAAAAGGTAAATATATCGGCAGGTTGAGCTTCAAATTTTGCTCTTTGAGAGAAAAGAAATCAGTCTCACTTTCAAAAATAACATCGCTTTCGAGTAAAGTTTCGTAGCAAAGGGAAGCAGCAATTTGTCCACGCAAGAAATTGGTTTCCATCGCGTCAAAATTAGACCAATTATCTTTGTTCTTGGATTTTGATTCCAACAAATTAAGCCTTTGCACAACTATTTTCAGCCTCAACTCATTTTCCATCTGTTTCGCTATTGTTCTGAAATGCTTTTTTATATCATCTACCTCATCCGTTGCTTCGCCCACGAGGCCGTCTGAGTCTCCATGTCGATAGTCCATGAGAATTATACCACGGCTTTTCGCCGCTTTAACACTGACAACCCTTCTGATTTGGTCAGGATCAAAGTACATGAGCCATCTTTCTGTTTCACAAAGCAAATTTTCAGGAATGCTACAGTAATAGTCGATCATGAGACGAGACCACTGGGCTTGCTTCATGAAGCGTGTGCTACTGACATCGAAAAGATTGGAATCAAGCTGTGGAAAGAGGTGTTGATCCTGAAAGTATCTGATGAGCTTGGGAATGTCGGGATGCATGTCCTCCTCAAGATATAGATTGTCAAGGAGTGGGAAATTCCATATATTGGTGATTTTGGACATACTTAAATATTCGTCAATAATTTTTTGTCGAGTGATTTACTTTACGACTGCGATGTGCCTACTCTATTCCTCTCACTTGTGTACCCGATTTGAATTTGCGCCAATGATTTACACATCTGGCCTTCTTGTCAGAAGATTGTGTCTCGAAATAAAGAATTTTGCATCGCATTTCGCCAAGAAAAATGAGTCACGTGCACCTGTTTCGAGGATGTTCACCATGTTGAGGCAACATATATAAATATACACATATTCTTTTCTCTGGCTCACAGTATTTAACACAAAATCACATTAGCCTTTAGGTACACCGACCGAGTAGGTGCGTTGGAGACTGTTGGATGAGTGGATGCATTGAGAGTCAGACCTTGAAAGGCAAACTCAGTAATGAGGATTATGCCTCGATCAGACTTGAACGCGCTGTAAGCCATGAAGCCAAGGTAATAGAAAAAGTGACCATTGTATTCGGGTATCGCGAGATAAATCAAAACTTGTTTCTAAATTAAAATATAAAATATACTAGAGCTCATGAATTATGTTCTCATAAACTGGCAGATACATTGACACCTCGTTGTCAACCAAATGTGTTTTCGACTATGCACGACAATCATTTTCAAGTCGCCTTTTCTGATGTTTGGCCGTCAACATCTCTGGAGGTTTCAAAAGAAAAACAAGATGGCTATAGAGTATATATTTTTCAAAAAAGGAATGCTTCAAAAGTGTTGTTTTTTTTGCAATGAGTAAATTTCATGATTCTTGGAAGCTTTAAACCCTGGGCGCGGTTGCAAATGAGCCGCCTGATTACCATGACACTACATCTTTTATTGCATACTGCAGTACACTTCATCAGCCCTGTGATTCTTTCATACCATGCTCTGATCTTATACTGTCACTCCAATGAGCATAATCACATTTTTTGGAAAGGTGAAAGTGTGCTCTATAATCTGATGATTGATGATTAGCTGGACTCATCTTAGCCTCTATTCATGTTCTTTCTGGATTCGAGTCTCCGAGGACTCTGCCGATTCAGGAAAGGACAATAAATAGGTTTTATTGGCTGGTGCTCAAAGAGACACTCCAAGACAATGCAAAGAGACCTTGAAAGGACGCAAATGGCGACGACCAGTCAGCGATCAGTTTATGTGCAAGCTTGACTGTTGGCTCAGTTCTCTTTGATCAGAGCCAGCTCAAATTGAGCTGAATACTAAGGCGACTAACCGGACGGAAATGTGCATGGCGGTGCATATACTCCAGCACACACTAGCACTGCCATCAGTCTCAAGCCAATACCGAGGACGTGACACATCATTAGGCCCTAGTATATGGTCAGGCTAGACTCTTGGGCTTTGTGGATTTGATTTCTTTGGGCTCCCAATAGTTGAAAATTCTTGCGTTTCGTTTTAAAAATAACTCTTTTACATGTATCTATCCTGTTTTCGTTGCTGCCAAGCGAGCTTGGTCTTATCAATGCTCACTGTCGACCGTCGACGAATACAAGAACGATTCATTCGCTACTCCAAACCAAATCAGCAATACTTGAGCTACCATGAGTTTCAATGACCTTGTGTTACAAATAGAAATAGGACAATCAGAGTTTTTCGTGATTTTTTTTCCAATTTCATCGTTGGTCAATGAATCTCACTTCTCGTTAATTGCCAGGCGCGGGCACCTTCAAACTTAGCATAGCACGAGCACTGTGCAGGCTCTTTCTGTTGAAGCCATCTCCAACGGTCCAATTCATGTCACAGAGATGGAGAACTTGAGAACTGCGTTTTCTCTCGCACTCATAGCTGGTAAGCATATTGCTATCCATACAGATGACTACTCCAACTTCTTGGTGGCGCTCAAAAACCTCATTTTGCCCAGTTTTCTCGCAGACGATATGATCGAAATCGATCTCCAACTGTATCATACATACGAAGGCTTAGTCTCTCAAATGGTGAAGCTACGCGAAAACAGGAGGCCCGAGCTATACAAAATTGTTATTTGGAAAAATCTAGAGACTCTAGATCTCAGTTTGCGCGTGAAATCCGGAATAATAAGGGTATTTGATGAGATCGAGCGGTTTAACACGTTGGGGTCCAGAGATGTGGAGAGAAACACCCCAATTCAGTTTGGCGACTACTCTGTGATAATTCCCGAGATTTTTCTCATTGCTCCTGTGATGGTATCTAGCCATGAGTTCCCAAAACTACATCGACAGGTAAAAGACAGAATCTGGTTTTGCCAGAGCCATCACCACACATACAACCAAGAGATTCTCGCGACAAAAATTTCATTAGATCAAATTTTCAAGGCTCGTGATCAGCTAGCTCTCGTTTACGCACATCCCGAAGTTCAGGAATATGTTTGCTCGTTAATGGTGTTTACACGTTCACACAGGCTATGTTCTTTGGCGCCTTTGACTACTCGCCCAAGCATGCGGGCGTCCGAGGGGATCTTGCTTCTAGCAAAAGCGCTTGTTGCTTGGACATGTCTTGACAAAAACAGTCAGCTTTTTGTTACGCCAGACTATGTGAAGATCGCCTACCGTAAAATTGGCTACTGGATAGTCGATTGGGAGACGAATGGAATATTCCAGGGAGAAGGCTCGGAACTCCAAAAGCGCACTGAAATCTCCTTACTCACGGGTGATTGGTATGGAAGTGAGTGGCCGTATGTGGAGAAGTACTTGGATGAATTCAGAGCCGACGTTGATAACAGATCCACGACAGGATTTACAAACAAGATTGTGGATGATGTCCTCGAGTTGGTGCTGCCACCTCTCTAGGGCAGGTAGTTTGATAAAACAGGTCTCTTGAACTACAGGTAGTCATGGACAAGTAAAGTAAGAGTCGACGATACAAGTGTTGAGGAGGGCTCGATGTGTCAAAGTTGAATTGCATAAGAAAATCATGGTATTTTCTTTCCCCTTGTGTGTTTCTAAATTACAAAAAGATAGCCTGTAGAAGATATGATCGAGCATACTTTCTAGAGCTCTAAACTTCTTATACAACACGTCAGTCTCCATCTTCATACAAAGATGTATGCTACCAGTGCACGACAAGAGTGCTTATCTAGACAATGAAACTCGTCAAGTCAGGAGAAATAAATAGGGCTCGGATGGAGTTTTGATTAGCAGCACAGCCTTCGAAATAATTCTCTTCTCTTCTAAAATCATGTTAAAAAGCACCAGACACCATAATCCTGTCAAAGGATGCGTTATAAAACGACCCTGAAATTAAAAAGGGTGAAAGAGAAGAGGAAACGGGAAAAACAAAACACAGTGAGTCTCGTGCATTTGCGTCTTTGATGTTTGAGCACAGCGCAATGACAAATAAAGTACACATACAATGGCAAGGGGTGATATGTTTCGATGTTCTCCTCATTAATAAAAGGAGGATGAGAGCATAGATTCTCGCGTATCGCTCTTTATCTTTTTCCTTTATTTTGCACCCGCATTTTTTTTCCGCATGGTGCGAACGTGAGATCCGAACGTTAAAAAGGCCTCTCAGTCACAAGCTTCGAGCCGCTTCAAAGATTCCTTGTGTAGAGAAGTGCAATTCATTGAAGGGAGTGATAAGCATGCTTGATAAGAGATGTGAAACATGTCAAAATATAAGTGTCTGGCCCTTCATGACAAAAATTTTATTGCAAGAGTTTTGCTAAATTTCGGCCTTTCGCTTTTTTTAAGGATTTATCATTTTTTCGTTAGTCAATAATTTGGTTCCGAACAGTGAGAAAGTGTTGCAGTGTACTAATTGGGGAAAGGGACAACCGCACACCTCAAGTTTCATTTTTTGGCTGCAAAATTTCACAACACTTCTAAAAGGCGCCAATTCTGACCAAAAAGGCAAGGATGTCTGAAAAAAGCCTCCCCAAGACTTCTCCGAACATATAATCCACAAAATTCCCGAAACTTTGTATCACTTGATTGGCCAAAAATACCCCGGGAGAAAAACCCATACATCCCGACCCCTTGTAACTTGCAAGTTGTTGTCACCGCCCCGCGCTCGCACCAGCTTACGTAAGCCAACAGAGGCTCGGTTTATACACGCACTCCCGGCGACATTGCCGGCACGCACCCACAACTTGCTTCTCATAATACGTATACGTGGAAGTGACCTCAAAGTGTGGAACAACATCGAGAACGCCTTGCCAATCAACCAATAAAACGCACGGTATTCTTTTGATTCACACATATATTCTCACTCAAATTTTAATTGATCGGAATTAAAGTGCAAATTCAGCGCTGATTTACCAAAACTTCTGACCAGCGCTAAAACCAGGATCTTCATTAGGGATTTTTGTCGCTAGAGAATCAAACACAACTCCCTACGACATCCGGGACATACGTGAAAGTTCCTTCGCTAGCCGCTGAAACCCATAAAATCTCATCGATTCGAACCTTTATTGGAAACCGCGTTTCAAAATGGCCGACATCCCTATCAACTTCACACAGTTGTCGCAATTGACCGAGTTGGGCATCCAGCCACAGCTGCTCGACTTCAAATCGACAACTCTAGAGTCCGACCGCTACATTTGTGTGCGCGAGAGCGGCGCTCTGGGAAACACCGTGGCAATCATCGATTTGCATCAGAACTTCGAGGTCACGCGTAAGAACATGAGCGCCGACAACGCCATCATGCACCCTAAGGAAAACGTGATTTCATTGCGCGCCAACGGCACCGCATTGCAAGTTTTTAATTTGGGCTCGAAGCAGCGCTTGAAGTCGCACACGCTTGAGAGTCCTGTGGTGCTTTGGAAGTGGTTGAGTGACGAGTACTTGGGTCTCGTCACTGCCTCCAGTATTTACATCTGGAACGTGTTTGACGGCACCAATGACGGCCCGGAGAAGTTGAGTGACAGGCATCACACTTTGAACAACTGCCAGATCATAAACTTTGTCGCGGAGCCAAACCTAAATTGGTTTGCCATCACCGGAATCGCGCAGGAGGAGGGCCGCATTGCTGGCCACACCCAGCTTTTCTGCAAGTCCAGGGGCGTGTCGCAGGCGATTGCCGGCCACGTGTGTAAGTTTGCGCAGGTCAAGTTGAACGGCGCTCCACATCCGACCAAGGTGTTTTGTATTGGAAACAAGGCAGCGCTGGGGCAAGGCAGCTTGCACATTATTGAAATCGATCACGTGGAAGGCAACCCTGTTTTCCAAAAGAAGATTGTAGACATATTTTTCCCTCCAGATGCCGCCAACGACTTCCCTATTAGTTTGCAGGCCTCCGACAAGTATGGGATCATCTACATTTTGACGAAGTACGGGTTCATTCATTTGTACGACATTGAGTCTGGATCCAACTTGTTTGTCAACAGAATCACCGCCGAGCCTGTGTTCACCGCTGCGCCTTACAAGGACGGCACTGGTATCATCACAATCAACAAACAGGGCCAGGTGCTTGCCGTTGAGGTGGCCCAGGACAAGATCATCCCTTACGTTTTGGAAAAATTATCGGACGTGTCGTTGGGATTATCTCTCGCTTCTCGGGGCGGTTTTCCTGGAGCAGAGAACTTGTTCAACCAGCAGTTCCAGAACTTCTTGAACCAGGGCGATTACGCAAATGCCGCAAAAGTTGCTGCCTCGTCTGAGCAATTGAGGACCCAGGATACCATCAACAAGTTGAAGCATATCACGCCACAACCGGGTCAAATTTCTCCTATTTTGCAGTACTTTTCAACCTTGTTGGATAGAGGATCTTTGAACAAGTACGAATCGGTCGAGCTTGCTAAACCAGTGTTGCAACAAGACCGCAAACCTTTGTTTGAGAAATGGTTGAAGGAAGACAAGTTGACTTCGTCTGAGGAGTTGGGGGACATTGTGAAATCTTACAATGACCCTGCGTTGGCTTTGGCGGTGTATATTCGCGCAAACGTCAACATCAAGGTTGTGTCTTGTTTGGCAGAATTGGGACAGTTTGACAAGATTTTGCCATACTGCCAGAAGGTGGGCTACCAGCCAGACTACACCAATTTGATTCAAAACTTGGTGCGCGTCAATCCAGACAAGGCAAGTGATTTTGCAACGTCCCTCTTATCTAATGATGAATCTAGCTTAAACGTTGAGAGCACTGCAGACTTGTTCTTCTCGCAAAACTTCATTCAGCAGGGCACTGCTTTCTTGTTGGATGCTCTCAAGAATGATGCCCCTGCTGACGGCCACTTGCAGACTAAGCTTTTGGAAATCAACTTGTTGCATGCGCCACAAGTCGCGGACGCTATTTTGGGTAACCAAATGTTCAGCCACTACGATAAACCAAGTATTGGTAAATTATGCGAAAAGTCTGGCTTGTTTCAAAGAGCTTTGGAGCATTATGACGATTTGAAGGATATCAAACGTGTTATTGTGCACACAAACGTCTTGCCAAATGATTGGTTGGTCTCTTATTTCGGCCAATTGAACGTCCAGCAGTCGATGGCCTGTTTGAACGAGTTGATGACTCACAATTTGCAACAAAACTTGCAAACCGTCATTCAAGTCGCTACGAAATACTCTGACCTCCTTGGGCCTTTGAACTTGATCAAGCTCTTCGAAACTTACAAATGCAATGAAGGTTTGTCATACTATTTGTCTGTGATTGTTAATTTGACTCAGGACCCCGATGTGGTGTACAAGTATATTGTCGCTGCTTCGAAGATGAATCAAATCAAGGAGATCGAGAGGGTCGTGAGAGACAACAACATCTACAATGGTGAGAAGGTGAAAAATTTCTTGAAAGAGGCAAGATTAGAGGACCAATTGCCCTTAATTATCGTCTGTGACAGATTTAACTTCGTGCATGATTTGATCTTGTATTTGTACAAGAATAAATACTTCAAGTTCATCGAGGTTTATGTTCAACAAGTGAATCCCGCAAACACCCCTCAGGTTGTGGCAGGGTTGTTGGACGTGGATTGTGATGAGAATATTATCAAAAGCTTGTTGATGTCGGTTCTTGGCAGAGTTCCATTGAAAGAATTGGTGAGCGAAGTCGAGAAGAGAAATCGTCTCAAGATTTTGTTGCCTTTCTTGGAAAAGACGCTCGAAGGGGGATCCTCGGACCAGGAGGTTTTCAACACCTTGGCCAAAATTTACATCGACTCGAACAACAGCCCAGAGAAGTTCTTGGAGGAGAACACAAACTATGATACATTGTCTGTTGGTAAGTACTGCGAGAAGAGGGATCCATACTTGGCTTATATTGCTTACTCAAAAGGAGGCAATGATGATGAGTTGATTAACATCACGAACGAAAACAAGATGTACAAATATCAAGCCAGATACTTGTTGCGCAAATCTGACTTCTCTTTGTGGGAGAAAGTTTTAAGCCCCGACAATGAACATAGAAGGCTGCTTGTTGACCACGTTATCCTGACTGGAATTCCAGAACTCAGCGACCCTGAGCCCATTTCGATCACCGTGAAGGCGTTCATGGAGAATGACTTACCTCAAGAGTTGATCGAGTTGTTGGAAAAAATCATCTTGGAGCCATCGCCTTTCAACGACAACACCTCTTTACAAGGCTTGTTGATATTAACCGCTATCAAAGCAGACCCCTCGCGGGTTGCCAGTTACATCGAAAAGTTGGACAAATTTGATGCGAATGAGATTGCCCCATTGTGCATTGATAACGAATTGCTTGAAGAAGCATTCGAGGTCTATGACAAATTTGAGATGAGGGAAGAGGCAATGAAGGTCTTGGTGGAAGATATCATGTCTCTCGATAGGGGTGAGCAATATGCAGAGAGGTACAACACTTCTGAATTATGGTATCAGTTGGGTACTGCGCAATTAAACGGCTTGAGAATACCCGAGGCAATTGAGTCTTACGTTAAGTCGAAGAACCCCCAAAACTTTGAGCAAGTCATCGAAATTTCTGAACGTGCCGGCAAAGAGGAAGATTTGGTTCCATTCTTAGACATGGCCAGAGAAACCTTGAGAGAGCCTATGATCGATAACGCAGTTATCAACTGCTATGCTTCGTTGGGAAAATTGTCAGAGATCGAAAAATTCGTGACAGGTCCTAATGTTGCAGTATTGGAAGATATTGGCGATAAATTATTCGAGGCTAAGAATTACAAAGCAGCGAAGATATTGTATTCCAACGTCTCAAAGTATTCGAAGTTGGCAACCACTTTGGTTTACTTGGAAGATTATCAAGGGGCTGTTGATTGCGCAAGAAAAGCCTCGAACACATCTGTTTGGAAACAAGTTAACAGCGCCTGTATTGAAAACAAAGAATTCAGATTGGCCCAAATCTGTGGCTTGAACTTAATTATTGATGCGGAAGAATTGCCAGAGCTTGTCAAAACCTACGAGCACAATGGTTACTTCAAGGAGGTCATATCTCTTTTCGAAAGCGGCCTTGGTCTTGAGAGGGCTCACATGGGAATGTTCACTGAGCTTGCTATTCTCTACTCGAAATACAGCCCGGAGAAAGTGATGGAGCACTTAAAATTGTTTTGGTCTAGAATCAACATTCCAAAGGTGTTGACGGCCTGCGAGGATGCTCATTTATACCCAGAGTTGATCTTCTTGTACTGCCACTACGAGGAGTGGGACAATGCAGCGTTGACAATGATTGACAAATCTGAAGTCGCGTTTGACCACTCTTCTTTCAAAGAGATTATTGCCAAGGTTTCGAACCTCGAAATATACTACAAGGCTATTAATTTCTATTTGTCCGAGAATCCTACCCTCTTGGTTGACTTGTTAGCCGTGTTGAAATCTAAGATTGACTTGCCAAGATTAGTCAGGATGTTCGTCAAGTCCGACAATTTGCCATTAATCAAGCCATTTTTGATCTCTGTCTTGGACAAAAATAACTCCATCGTGAATGGTGCCTACCATGATTTGTTGATAGAAGAAGAGGACCACAAATCATTGCGCTCTGCTATCGAAAGCGAGTCGAGTAACAGATTCAACTCCTTGGATTTGGCAGAGAGATTGGAGAACCACTCTCTTATATTTTTCAGACAGATTTCTGCTACGTTATACACTAGACATAAGAAATTCAACAAAGCCATCTCCATTTTGAAGGGTGACAAATTGTGGGCTGACCTCATCAAAACTGTTTCAATTTCGCAATCCACGAAAATCGCACATGATTCTTTGGACTACTTCGTGGAAACAGGTAACTACGAAAGTTTTGCCGCCTTATTATACGTCGCGTACGATTTGATCGAGTACGACTATGTGCTCGAGATATCTTGGTTGCACGATTTGGGCTCGTTCATTAAGCCTTATGAGATCTCAGTTGCGTACGAAAATGGCCAAAGGCTCAAAGAGGTATATGAGGATTTGCAAGAAAGAAAAGAGAAAGAAAGCGCCGGCGACGAACCTGTGGTGGGACAGCCTTTGATGATCACTAACGGCCCCATGTTTGGTCAAACCACGGGGTTGGGATACCAGCCAACTGGAGCTGGTTTCGGCAACGCATTCTAAGCAATACATACATGTCTAGTCTCGGGCTCGAGGCTCTTTCGTGGTTGATTGGAGCCTCGACTCAGTACTAGTTCAAGTATATACAAAACGATATGTTATTCATATTCCTGTCAAAGTCTTTGATGAAAGAAAAGTCCAAAAAAATAACAAATTGTCTCTATTTCCGTGTGTGTCTCTGATTTCAATTGATCTTTGAGACTAAATGGCCACAAACGCTGTTTCGGGGGCCTGATCACTAATGAAAGTAAGCCAATCAATATTTGCACCAGCGAAATCTCACATTGCACCATCGAGCCCAAATCCAGGCTGCCACGCAAACGACAGAAATGCATCCCTCAAGCACGATCCACATTTTGTAGTCATGTTCAGATCGTGTATTGATCACCAAAGACGTGAGAAATATGCCCAGCACAATAAAAAATGTCAAACAAAAGTAGAGCACGCCATAGTGTCTCCCAAAGTGCCGAGCGGGGCAAATTTGGCTTAAGCATGCAGCGACAAGCCCGAACACGGCCGAATTCAGGATCCCGTAGAGCACAGCAAATACATAAAGGACCAGGAGGCGTCCGTTGAAAGTCATTAAAAGTCCCCAGATAAATACCATGGAAAAAAATGACGTTAGTAGCATTATGTTGAACCTCCCATATTTGTCTGCCAAAAGGCCGGTCGCCAATCGAGCAGGTATCCCACTCAAACTGGCAATCGTGAGCAAAAGATAAGATTTCTTCTCGGAGACTCCGCCGTCCAGGGCAAATAGCGGCAAGTATGTAAGAATTGTCATAGAGTTGAGCTCGGCAAGTATCACTCCAAGGGCCAAAGAAACAAATCGAACATTTTTCAAAGGTTTAAGATTGGATGAAGCCGCATGTATAAATTTCAGCCACCCTGAAAGCTTATTCCTTTTTGGAAAAACAATAGATTGGTGCCCCTCATCTTGAACTCCGACACTGAGCTCCAGATCCTCCTTGATATTTAACTCATCCAGGGTTGTTTCTTGCAGCAGTGGTTCAATGATCCGTTCTTTGACCAATAAGATGGAAACAAACATGCAAGCGAGACAGACGAATGCCAACGAACGAATTGCCCATTTGAATCCAACCAGTGAATACAAGCTCTGAAGCATGACGACAAAGACCGAGGAGCCCAAAAGACCACCAATTGTTGCAACAGAAGATGCCACGGCACGCTTCTTCAAGAACCAATGAGATATGACACCAATCAATGGCGCCATAGCTAAGGATATTCCTATGGCGGTAAGTATTCCAAAGGATAAAATGAATTGGTATAGTTCTTTCAGCTCCGCTAGAGTGAGGAGTCCTGTGAACATGAACGCGGTTCCGGCGATCAAAAGTTTCTTTGCCCCATATCTATCAAAAAGATCACCAAACACGACACCCCCCAAGCACACGATGCCAAGGTTAAGCGAGAAAATCCAGGAGACTGTGCTTGCCTTATAATTAGCCAATTGATTTTTGGTGACATATGTTTGAATGGCACCCATACCCATCATGATCCCAAAGTCGGCAATCAATCCACAGAACGATCCAAGAAGTACGGTGTATGCTTCTAGTCCACCGTCTGGAAAATTCTCCGGGTGATCTTCCTGCGAGAACATCGCCAGATCAACCACAGCCTTCTCGGATACTTGAACGCAATCACTCTTGAGTTTCGCCATATCTTGCCTCCCGATGGATGAAGATTCAAGTGGACCTATTTCGCCGATAGCGGTCGGGGCAGGTTTCAATCAGAATTAAGAATCAGTTCCCAGGGAAAATCCTCAATATCACAGTGAACTTTATAATGGCTCGAGTTCTCGCAGTCTCTTATCTCATATCAATTGTGCTCCGTATCATGTGCTGCATCTGTCCACAATTGACGAGAAAGTCCAGCGTGAGCAATTAAACATGGAGCGCATTCTCGCTTCCGCGGCCTTGTTGCATTTTCGAGCTCGTATAATAGATGCAACAGCAGAAGTCCAGATTCGCCAAAAATAGTCCGCCTGACTATACTTTCTTTATCCAGGCTGCGAGGTCCAGACCTCGCAAAATCGCGGATCCTTACAATGCTTTCTCCCTTCACATTCTGGTTTTATTCTAGCTCATGTCTTGGATAACTCCAGACTGATTCGCCGAGTGAATCAGAGTAGGTGCCAATATTCTTCACCTTACGTTCAGCGAATCAATGGCTTTCATCGGTGCTCTCTTGAAAATGACATCGCAAAATAATCCTGGCAAAATGTACAAAATGCTCCGCTTGCGTTATCAAAACTAAATCAAAACCACGCTCGGATCATTGTTGACACACAAAATGCCAATGGGCACCAAGCTATAAGAGATATCACGCAGCAGTGAGACTCAAGTACCTAGAGAATACTCACATTTCTCATATAGTGGAGAGTATCCTTGAATGTCGCCTTCAACTTCTCGATCTCACACCCTTGCAACATACACTGAGCGAAATGCTCTGCATTTTCATTTTGAAAGTCACACGTCACTTGTTCCAAGTCCAGGTCCCCACAAATGAGCGCGATCTCAAGAGTAGGCGCGGGAACTTGATCTGTGGGCTTTATTCTCATCACAACCCTCTTACACTCTAAGTCTCTCTCCAAGCAAGTGACGATGTGCTGTGTACTACCGGATCCAAATACTTCCACGTACAGAAGATTGGATAGCTGGTCGAATTTGTCGTGTTTATACTGGACAGAGACCAACAGCTCTCTGACTTTTTCGACGAAAGCCTGAAGACCCGCCTCCTCATCTTCGACTAGCAAAAGACTGTGGAGCCGATCCAAAGGAACATAAGGCGGGGTTGTATATCGAAAGACCAGCCAGTGATTGCTTGTTGCAGCCGAATCTTTGGACAGAAGGCGGTGTCTTCGTAGGATGATATAGTGGGGTTTCAAATACCGCAAAGTGGTATGCGATAACACGTCAAAACGGAGACCCAACAATGCATCGTCTTCTTCGTCGTACAATTGGTTGTTGATGGCGAACGCAGTGATGCCACCAAACCTGAATATGCTTTCCTTCAACGCCAACTGGCCTGCGGCGGTTTTCGATTGGATTCTCGCGAGAATCTCATCATTCACAGCGGCCATTTCTGGTGCAGTCGGCCTCTCAGGCAGAGCTGGGAAGTACTTTTCGATAGACGCGTCGAAATGAGAGTGATGGATCAAGTCGGGCGCATCTTCAGTCTGGAGATCATGGGTTTGATTGGCCTTCTTTGGAAGCACAGGTCTGGGGATGTTTTTGTGCCTGAAAGTAGCCTCTAGCTCGCTCACCTCGCGAAACAACCTGTCATGTTGATCTTGGAGAGGCGCGATTTCCTTATGGAGGAGAGCGATGCTTTTTTTGAGCTCCTCTATTTCCTCTTGTATTGACATGGTACGAGAGAAATAGTCTGCCTACGTGAAATGAGACGCGCGCTTTTCTGCTCTAGTGTGCAATGTAAGAAAATAGAGCGACCAGTTTACGCAACAGGGCCGGTGGTGTGCGGTGCGAAAAGCCAGGCCAATAGTGGTCTAACTCTGTAGATAGTAAGCCCTGTCTTACTTGAAAAGTTTCAAGGGACAGACGCTACAAAAGTGGTTCAGTGACCTTATATAAAGCCCAGTAGACAGCTTGGAATCTTAAATATAAGCCATGGTTATGTTTGAGGCTAGTTGAAGGGGTGTGTACTGATTGCGTAGTGGTTCGACCGAATTTTGGCCCTGGAGAGGCCGCACTAAAATCGGTGGAGCGAGAGACTCATCATTGAGACGACACCTCGGCCCTCGATCGCGAGACTCTTCCGCAGCATGAGGAATCGTGTTAATATTTCGGGAAGTCAGAGTAATCACGTGACGTCGCGGAATGAGGAAGTGAAAATATTTCTCAACCATTGGGAAAAGTTTTCACGACTCTATCGGCAAAAAGTTTTTAGATAACGGTTAG
>JAKTYO010000272.1:12620-28453 GCA_030578735.1 Metschnikowia noctiluminum | reverse complement strand
GATAATAACACAGGTGGATTAAACTGAAGTAATTTAGTTGAACCACGTTAAAATCCTACTAAGTCGTAGAACTTTACCTGTGAGCGTAGCGCATTCAATCTACGATTATCTGATTTCTAATCAAATCGATTGTCCTAATTCGAGAAAACGACTGTAATTTTGGCGGGATATCGATGAACTCCCCCCTCCAAAGAAACGATTTTCATCCTTACTCTAAATATTGTATACACCGGACAAATCAATCCGCATAAAGTGTCTTGTCGTTGGCTTGAATAAAGTGTCACATACATTTTATTGTGAATTCTGGTGACCTCCGAGAATAAAAGGTGTTGCTTCTTAAATTGCCATTTGAGACTTCGTATAATTCCTGGAAGTTTCTTTCCTAAATGTCATCTTTGGCGAGCATTACAAAGATTCTCATATGCCCTTTTACCCTGCCCGTTGCGCCGTGTCAGATATGAATTAATGAACATGTGACAAGAGGTCAAAACAGATGCATCTCAAACGTCAGGGTTTGTAGACTTTACGAGGAATTTTGAACACGTCGCCTTTTCTCATGAAGCGTGACTGTGCCTTTGATTGAGGAAAATTTCGATCATTGTGAAAAACCGAAAAATCGCAATCCAGCTTTTTCTTTGCTATCTATTGTTCTGGAGTCTCTTGTTGGCTATCGAGGGGCGGGATCTGGTGCAATGTCCCTACAGACGGTGCTCTTCGTGTAGGAAAAAAGTCCAAGAATAGCCGAGGCACAATCCGCGATGCCAATTCATTTACCTCCTCGAAAAATTCATTGCTGGCTGTTCACTAAGGACATGGCCCCATTTTTCGAAGTTGATTCTCGTGAGTAAGGTGAGTCAACTTTCAGAATTCTCGACGAAAGATAACTATTTTTCTCGAATTAGTCCAGCCCACGAACATGTCACAAGTGCCCCCCGCAATGTTTCACCTAAACGGCCACACAACTCGCTTCCATGCGGGCATCCCTTGCAAACAGTACACAGGAACACAAAAACGGACGGTTTTCTTTTGCTCTCGCACTGAAGTATGGCCACGACATTGACGTCATGCGCATATGTGGGCTGCGTCGGAAAGCCCGCGAATCCCTCGGCTAAAATGCCAAGCTTCTTGGTTGAAAAATAGATGTAAAAACCCAGACGACGATAGCACCAAGAAGGAAGAGTTCCGAGCCACCACTAATCACAGTAAATGCCTGAACTAAGGGCCCGCCTGCAAACCTAAAATATTATGCGACAAGGAGACTCAGGACTTATCGCGACACCGACAATTCACGGCAGACTGCAGATAAACGTGCAAGTGGAGCGTGGGGCGCACCCGCTCAGCAAATAGTCGCACGGTTGATATTGCCGGTTTGCCGCTCATTAATTCCCGAAAGAGTTAAGGGCCCCTCCGCCTCGGGCAAGGCAGAAAATGAACAAGCCATGTTTGAGCCCTGAAAAGCCAAAAACCTGCTTTGCCATGAATTATCCGCGAAGCGTGAGCGCACTGTCTGATTTCAGCGTTGCCCCTGCTATTTTTGAAATAATATCCGCCAATAGCCGGCTCCGTACACCGTTGCTAGGCGACTCCTTCCCAAGTCGTTTCGGGCGCCTCGCAGCATCGTCTGCCGTCCTAAATATAACAAATCCTGTTTCGGCGCAACCCACGCAAATTATAGAGCTGTTCATATTCCAGACTGCTGATGTTTAGGGCCTGCTCAGTGTTCACGTATTTTGCCACTGAGTACTTTAAACCTTCTTTTGGGTCCACCAGATTTTCTCCACGGATCTTGTGATCAAGAAAGAAGAGAATCGGGTTCGGTATCTCGCATATCCCTACCGCCTCATACATCCAGTGTGCCGTGCCGGAGTTTCTTATATACGAGACCCATTACCATCTGCATCGAGACACAAGCGTCCGCCAATACTGAGGTTTCTCTCTTTCCCAAAAAAATCATTGACTTCAAGGCTGGCCTGTTCTGCTGGTATTTTCAAGAAAAAAGGCAAATCCAAACCGCCTGCGGCAATCACACTTCTTTCGAAGGTAGAGGGCTCCAGCGGACGACGTTGTTCGAGAGTTTACTGGCTTAGTGTTCATCCACACAAGAATAAATTTGGAAGGGAGCTCTTTTTCAGGTTTAGGCCAATTACAACAGGTTTGATTTTCTGACTCATATTATCAGGCAGCTCACCAACAGGGCCTTACGAATTTCTAGATCAGTGGTTCTTTTCCCGAAAAGCAGACTGTTTGGAAATTCATATCGGCTTTTACATCCTGGTCCACAAGGTCTCGGATTGTCAATAAAAAACTCGAGACTCTGGAATCACTGGCGTGAGGTCCCCATAGCAGAATACGTGACCTTTCGTGCAAAGGCTCCTTCTGTAAGCACTTATATCAATACGATCCCGGTATTCTCTTGGCGTTTACTGAGTACGAGACTTCCGCTGACTCAGCCGTGGTTGTCTTTTAGTTTTGAATCCACAAGTTTCCAAACACATACCACACGAAGATCCAAAATGATTTTCTCATTATTGATTCTTGCGTGTGTTGATCTCTCGGCGGCTTTGGCCATCAACCTATGTTCCTCTAACAATCTTGGTACGTCACAGTCATCGGATCTTTATATGTCGGTCGGGCTTTGCAGAGACCGATGTGCCAGCGCTGGATTTGCGGTGGCCATCACTCAGAATTATGACTGTTGGTGTTCCAATACCGTGCCTGCCAGCACGGTGGATATTGGCAAATGTGACACTGGATGTCCCGGGTATAGTGAACAGGAAGTGTGTGGAGGGAATGGTGTTTACGGATACTTTGTTTTCGGAACGGCGTCCACGGCGTCCACGACCTCCAGCTCATCGAGCTCGTCCAGTTCTTCCAGTTCTTTGAGTTCCTCTAGAACAACTAGTTCCTCTTCTAGCCTGACAGGAACATCTTCAAGCTCATCTTCAAGCTCATCTTCAAGCTCATCTTCAGGCTTCTCTCGAACAACTTCATCATCGGCTTCCTCCCTGAGCATATTATCAAGCTCATCATCTGCATCATCCACACCAACTTCCAGCTCCTCTAGTTCTTCCAGCTCCTCTAGTTCTTCCAGCTCTGAGCCTTCATCTTTCTATCTTCATCTACTTCTTCAGGACAAAGCCATTCATCAACCCAGCCATCATCATCATTGTCATCGTCTTCGTCCCCGCATTCTTCTTCTCTGACAGATTCCTCGTTCTCGTCGTCTGATACAGAGGCTTCATCTTCTTCAACATCGGATTCCTCTTCAGGGAGCCATTCAAAAACTGAAGTCACTACAGTAACGTCGGTGATTACGAGAGATGGGACAGTCACTCAGCTGGTATCGACGAAATACATCACGGCAGCTTCCAGCGCATCATCAGATACATCTCTGCTTCCCGGACCAGGCTCGAAAAACTCGTTTTTTGAATCGTCTGCGAAAGTCGCCGGCACTTTCACCGCAGTGGGCGTAGTCGCTGCTGCTTTGGTCGTGGCGTTGCTCTACTGCTGCTGCTTTGCCGCTGGCGGTCATCGTGACGACTATTCAGACGAGGAAAATCAATACTCGTCAGATGAAAACTCAATTGCCAAGACAGATCAAATGACAACCGCCGCTGCTCTTGGAGGGAAGTGCCGCCTGTCTTCGAACTCGCCTTTGAAGCAAGAAGGGTCCAATAAGTCGATTTTGTCCATGTTCAACGTCGTCGCTGCAGGCAGTGGGGGCCTCGCCTCGTCGGGCGTGGGCAGAAGTCAGTCGAGGAAGAAACTCAACCCCAAAAACGAGCCCCTCGATTCCACAGGACCCATTATGCCACCTATCCTGGAATTTGACGATGCTCTAGATCCGCACGCGATGTTTGAAGAGTACAACCACTCGAAGTTGTCTTTGAGCGATGAAAACGACTACTCCAGACGGATCTGGCATGTGACAAACCCAGAATAAGCGCGAAGGGCAAGTTCTAAGGATCGGATCTTTTACTAGTTTGCTCCTCAGTGTGGATTCTTGTTCGTATTGCTTCTTCGTCTTCGTCTTCTTCTAATTCACCTTGTCATCGAGCATGCTATACGTTTCTGGGGCTCTATCTTCTATTAATTTTAATCACATACAAATATGAACATACATATCCTTAGCATTATACTTCTATCTACAACTCAGTGATTCATTCGTCTATATCGCATCTGGGGGCAAAGTGCTTTTGTTCTTGTATTGCGGCTGTCGTTCGTAAGCATTTGGCGTCGCTGGCTTATTTTTTCTCGTTCGAGATTTCCGTTTGTTACAACAGTGGTGCAAGTGATGGCCGTTATGTACTTCAGGGACCTCATGTTGAAGCCCATTCTCACGCTCATTTCCATGTTCATTTCCATGTTCATTTCCATCTCTTTCAGGACGCGAACCGGAAATTCCGTCGTCCGACTCGTCCGAGGAGTCGGAGGATTCTGAAGAGCTCCTCAGAGATTCATCAGAACTCTCCCCAAACTCCCTCTGCGGATGGAATATACAGCAGATTTTCAGTTTCTTCTTATTCATATGCTCATTGTCAACCACATCCGTGGTCCAGCGAACCCGAGGCCGGGACTGGTCGGGGTCACGTGAAGCAGAGCCCGCCTGTAGATCTCCTGTGGTAGGGCGAAGATGTAGAACTGCCTGATTCGATGCTGCCGCAAAAGGCTGACTTGAATTCTGAGGTTGGGTTTGAGTTTGAGTTTGAGTCTGAGTGCGAGACAGTTGCTGATGCATGATTAAGTCCGAACTCTGCTCTTCCTCTCTTGAATGGGTTGATTAAGGCGTAGCGGGTTAGCTGCAATAGAATTAATGACTGGTAGACAGGCCTCAACTAAAATTAGAGGTGGTTTCCGCTGTGAATGTTTATTGACTGGTAATAAACTGTTCCCGTCTCGTGAAGGTCATGTGATCTGTGTGCGTGACTACATTAGGACATTCGGAAATTATATTTGGGGGCGCGTTGAGTCACGTGATAGGCGCAGTACTTGATTTTTCTGAGCTTCTCTTTGGATTTTTTAGCGGCTAAACCCCTTAGATAATAACACATGCCTAGAAATGATCTATTTCTGATCACGTATCATAATTGCTTTCAAAAATCTCCATCTAAAAGGGTCGGCTTTGAGGGATATCGGAGTTTAAGGAAGCAGAATCGCTCATTTTTGCCGAGCGCCGGAGGGGTTTCATCTTCAATGAGAGACGTCCTTTCTCCCCTGCTTACGCTCCGAGACTTTGGCAAACGCAACAATCTTTTCTAGTTATGTTAACTTCGAGACACAGAGAGGCTGAAGCGAGACCACCGTGCTTTTTTTATTTTGAAGAAACAATATGCATTACAGGAAGCCGTTTTTAGGCGACCCAAAAAACTGTATATCTATAGAATAAAAAAACCTGTAATGAATCTGGATAATGTACTGAGTAATGAAGGTCCTCAGCCCTCCCGGGCTCTAAAACTTCCTCCTTACACTAGCCGCTGTGTATGGTAGTGTCAACTGGTCAATGTTTTACTTCGCGCCAACGCTCGTTTTAATTCACGAGCCAGAAGATCTTGAAGGACCACTCCCCCTAGCTCTTCTCGTCGGCGAGAAAGATAAACACGGCGAACTGTCTCAACGTACCAATTAAGGTTGCGTAAATATCTAAAAGTGTGATTTGATGGAGCCACCATCGAGTTGAGAGTCATTGGAGTTTGCATGTGGAGAGTGTTCCACACTATGTTTGTACAGCCACAATCATTGTAGAGGTGACTTAATAATTGCCTCAGATCCACATTTTGTAGACATGGGTGGCATTTAAATCCTCGAATCGACGTTCCCGCGTCATGAATCGGAACATATGATCCGAAATTAAAGTGATGAAGTTCCTTGAATTCCTTGTGCTTTTCCATTCTAACGTATGAAGCCTTTTCCAGAACTTCTCCCACCGCCGCTTGAAGTTCGCTTCTGGACAGAGCTCTAAGAACTTGAGGTCGCCCCGTACGATCGTCGGGTGTGCCGTTTTTCCTGAAGTCTTAACAGAGCGCCAAGCACCTAAAATTCATCTTATTTCCCAAGAGAAGGCTCCAATGGACTTTATTATACGCCCTGGTTTCGGTTTCACGATTCATTCAACTAACAGCAACAAAAAACAACAAATTGAGCTCACATGACGACCAGAAGAGCTAGCAACGCACCTGTCAGATCACATCCAGCATACAAGCCGTTTCAAAAAACAGAACAACCTCTCGGTGGCCAAGCTGGCTAAGGCGCGAGACTGTAAATTGAACATTGTAATCTTGAGATCGGGTGTTCGACTCACCCCCGGGAGATGGTTCGTTCGCCTTTATGGCCAAGTTGGTAAGGCACCTCACTAGTAATGAGGAGATCGTCAGTTCAAATCTGGCTGAAGGCATTCTTTTTTGTCACGATTGTGTGCTTCTTTTTATGGGTGATAACAACTCATCTTGCTAGAAATCACAAGATCCACAAGCAGGTGACAGAATAGGTCTTTCGTGAGTTTGGGCGAGCCAGGGCCATCAGCAAAAGTATCAATTCACACTTGACAACAGACTCCGTTTCCATCACAGAAACGAGTCTTTCGTCTATTGCAGTTGCCCTGAATATGTAGAAATTCCGTTGCATAGTAGCCACGGACAGATTGCGCTTCCGCTTGATGACGCGCATTAGCAATTTTGGAGCGAAAGAGAAAGCGAGAAGAGCGCGAAAAAGAAATTTCTGATCGGGTAGTGGTGCTTAGTGTCAAGCCCCAGTTTCCTCGTGGGCGCGACGTGCAGATTGCAACCAAGAATCACGCCGGGCCACCACCCACGAGGCGGTGCGCATCTCAATAAAGTCGGCATACAGTTAACTCTCTGACGAGATCACAATGAAGTGGATGACTTATATGCCGAATATTCTTGGCATCGGCACTTCTTGGCAAAAGGGTCGGCGCCGGAAATAGGCATCGTCACGAGTATGTATTGTCCTTGGATTGGCAGTACATATAAGTTCAGTTGCCCTTCACAAATTCCCGCGCCTTTCAATATCCTTCTATATACCCATTTATCCACAGTTTCTGCCCTCCACCCAAAACACCCGCTTTTCTTGAATCTGCCAAGCGACTCAACACCACAAGACGCAGGACTACTTTTATTTTCCGCACTTGCGCTATACGGGTCCAGTTTGTCATTAGTTGCCAAGCAATTCTCTGGTAATCTCTTTTCACAGCACCCTCTATTTACCACGCCCGTTCCCCCAACGACCACTCCTCCGATCGGTTTTTTTACTCGCCAATCAGTTTCCGAGATCAACTCATTTTACACCTACGAGCTTTTGATTGACGTCCGGAGGAAGAGTAATTGTTTTGCTCCTTATATTTTCGGTCATCACCTTGCCTGTCCCCACACTGTCTGGCTGCCGGTCTCCGGAAACCAAAATCTCCTATTTAACAAGCACATACGCTAGTGGTTTTTTTTTTTTTTTTAATTTTCTTACCACCAACTATCCGGATCTTTGACTGAATACTTCCATCAGTCCCAAGCCCAGTTCAACGCCTTCCTGGCTTTGTTTGCATCGTCAAATATAAATAACGGTAATGTCTACCGCTTACAACTTACACCCGGTGTCGTATCTCAACGCCACCCTGGAAAACATCGTGGGAAACGTGCTCGAGTTTGACTTGGACGCTGGCTCCGACGAGCTCTCGAACTCCCCCGCCACACAGAACTCAAACTCGCCTCACGAGTCTTACTCGTCCCAGCTGTCCGTGAACTCGCCGCTTAGGCCCACAGACTCTGAAAAGCTAACTTATCTGACCGCTAACATCGGTCTCGTACTGCCTTATCATATGCCTGCTTCGAGCAACGGAGGCTTGCTGTACAACTTCGGCGGCAACGTTCTGCACGAGCCCATGACTGTTAAAAAGGAAGAACAGGAATACAACGAGTCGAAAGATGAAACGAAGAAGACCAAAAGAACTTACAACAAGGTGCGTGCCGCGGACATGAAGGGCCCTTTCCAGTGTCGCTGGGAACACTGTCAGGAGATCTTCACCGTGCCCGAGATGTTATACGAGCACTTGTGCCTCGAGCACGTGGGGCGCAAGTCGTCAAACAACTTGAGCTTGACTTGCCACTGGGAAGGATGCGGCATTACCACAGTCAAGCGTGACCACATCACGTCTCACTTGCGTGTCCATGTTCCATTGAAACCTCACAGTTGTGATTTGTGCTCCAAGAGTTTTAAGCGGCCACAAGACTTGAAAAAGCACTCTCGCGTGCACGAGGAGGAATACCAAAAGACGTTGAAGAAGTACCAGAAGCACCACTCACAGGACCTGTCCGACGATGGATCCTCTCAGACAATGCTGTCCGTGCGCAGCTCGATCGATAATAGTCCTACCCTTCATGTGCATACGCATGGTAACGAGCTTAGCTACCACACGATGGGTTACAGTCAGCCCACAACTTTTGACTCAAGAAAAAGGGCGCTTGACGTCGCACCTCAAATACAGCCAAATTCCAGTATGGTATTTAATATCCTCAATGATTTCAGCTTCAATGGTTTCCAAAACGGGCCCAAGAAACAGCGCGTCGATCCTCACTACAACGCAGATATGTACAACCGGTTGTCATCTTACGAAGATTCTTGGGGAGCGAACAATAGGAACTTGGCTCACATTGCCCAGTCTGCGCCCGCACCCGCACCTGCGCCAAACCAGATCAACTTCTCCGAGGCAGAAAAGTTCTTCAACAACTTGTCCTCGTCCATTGACGTTCAATACGCCAACATGAACCAAAGCCACCACGCACCAATGTATCAGGTGCCGGCACAGCCAATGTATCCTCCGGTGCCTCAGTTTCTGAACAGAATGCCTGTGCCTTCCCCTCACGGGGCTGAAGGCTACTCTTCGGCACCCGCGGCAAGCTTCCCACAGGTAAACAGACAATTAGGCCCTTCGCTTAATAATGGTCAAAACTACCCGGTTTACTCCGACTTTGGAGGCGTCAGCAACACCCAGAAAGCTGGGCGTGCACTTGTGGATGGCAAGTCCAAGATGGAGACCAAGTCTTCCGAAAGCACTGAAGAAGCTGATGATACGGCAGACTTGTTTGGCAAGCTTTCTATCGGCGACAAGGAGTTTGACAGAGAGAAGGTAAAGAAACACCACGAGATGATCAAGATGGTGTGCGACTTCTTAGCTGCACGCAAAGACGAGTTGGCACGCGAGAAGAAGAAGAACGAGAAGAAAGAAGAAGCCAAACTGCAGGCCATGTATCCTGAAATCACCGCTTTCTAAGCATCACGCGACAACCCGAAACGAGTTTCGGTGGTGTCTTCAATTCTTCACTCTTGTTTGTCTTTGGGTTATTATATTTCCTCGGTTTTTACTTTCATTTATCTCGATTATGATGCGCCTGCTCTACAGGCAATTTTTGTATCAATTATGTAACAATATTTTCTTTATTTGAAGCGTCTTAGTATTTCTGATTTCTCCTAGAAAGTTTCTGCAATTCTTCCGCTTGCGATGACTTTCAACCCATCATATAGCACGGCATTTTGGCCCGGCGCCATGGCTCTCTGTGCATGTTTCAATACAATTTCTGCCCCCTTTCCAGTTTCTTCAAATGCCAGAATGGCAATCGGCGCTTGTAGTGACTGATACCTCATGGAATAAGTGTCTAAAGAGATATTCTGAGGCCGAGACCCAAACCACTCGAAGTCAGTCACACGCACGCCTTGTTTGTATAAGGCTGGATTGTCTCTGTCTTTCACAATCACAAGTTCATTGGTGGCCACGCGTTTCTCGCTGACAAACCACACGCCTTTATATTTGGGGTCTCCTTGGGGCATGGGGATGCCCAGTTTCTGGCCTATTGTGGCATGCCAAAGGCCTTGATGAGTGCCCCATACTTTCCCGTCCTCAGTGATGATATTCCCTGGGTTCGGCGGGATATACTCATTCAAAAAGTCCCGGAACTTGCTGTGATCCGGACTCACAAAACAGAGCCCGACTGAATCTGGCTTTGTCGCCGTATGCAAGTGGAACTCTTCTTTTGCCATCGCCCGCACGTCGCTCTTTTTGAAATGGCCTAACGGCATGAGCACGTGCGGCAAGACGGTCTTGGAAATGCTTGCCAAATAGTACGACTGGTCCTTCAGGGCTTCAAAGGCACGTGCTAGACTAAAGGCACCATTTTCGCCATTATCCTGGACAACACGGGCATAGTGGCCTGTTGCTAGCCACCGTTTTCTCCCATCTTTTGGCTTGTTGAGCGAAAGATAATCCACCATTTTCCCAAACTTGATGTATCGATTGCACCCGAGATCCGGGTTTGGCGTAAGTCCTTGCTGGTACATATCGATCATGGGCGAGAAGACCTCGTTCCAGTACTCCTTTTCGAAGTTCACACGCTCACATGGAATTTGCAACTGGGAACATACCCTTTTCACGTCGTTCCAGTCGGCTTCGGTGCATTTTGCCGTTTGCGACCAGTTGGCCATGTATATCCCCCGCACATTGGGGTATTTGGAAGCGTACAAGGCGGCCGTGAACGAGGAGTCGACGCCTCCGCTCATGGCGACGTAGATCTCGTCTCTTAGAGCTGGGATGGCCGGTGATAGCACAGGTACATTTGGCTTATTAGTGTCCACGAGAGCCGAAAAAGTGGTATATTTTGCCACCAGGGCCAGCCTCTTGGGTAATGTATGCAATTTTTTCCACGGTAGACGTGCCGAATGCCAAGCACGAGAAAACTTGGAAAGGTGCATGGACTATTTTTCTACTTCGAATTAGTGACTGATATCTCACATTTAGAGCTGAAAACTTTGAGGTTAATTGGATCTTCGCTCATAGCTGAGTCTTGAGATGCGATCACGTGCAGAGGGCAATTGACCCCGATACTACGAGAGAATTAATATTGGCATTGTTTCACCATTTTGAATTATGCTTTCAATTTTTTTTTTAATTGCAGACAGTACTCTAGTTGGCGTACGAATTATGAAAGGGCCAACGCAAATCGTTCCAGAGCGTCACCGAAAGAATTCTGTATGGATTACCCATTGATCTTTTACAAGTTCCATGATCGCATCAGAAACCTCATTATGAAGTTTCGCCCTCATCTTATCAGTACTCGAGTGAAGACTCAGAAATGACTGGTTTCGGTCGTGCCAGAGATATGAAAAGCTTTTCTGCCAGTTTAGTCGAAAAAGCTACAAGGGCCACCCCTTGAAAAAAGATTTACGATAGTCAGGACATTTTCCGACTCAGCGACTCTTCGCCGATTAGAACAGCAAGCTTTGAATCATCTTATTATTGTACACACGAGCGCTTTGCTTTGCCAGCTTAAGCAGACCAGAATTGGTAGGCCTTTGGTTCGGCCAAGCTCACGGGTAAGTTATCTTCTTGAGCCTCCTCTCTCGCTTGTGAGACATTGGTCTCATTGACGGCATCGATATTAATTTTGTTTGGATTTTCGTTAACTTCACTGACACTGACGGGAGTCAACAATTCATCAAGCAAGGGCGCCAACTCGGGGTTGGTGTTGTTTTGCCTGAACTTGCTTAATTTTTCGTAGTTCAACCACCTTTCCACAAGCACCTGCTTGCGTTGTGAGTTCAAAAGGGTTTCGGTCTTCACCAAGTTCTTTTCTAGCTGGTCAATATGCTTCATTTTGGTTTCGAATTTTTCCAATGTCAATTCGATAACTTGGTTGATCAAGTTTGTTTGGTCAAGGACACTTTGCTGCAAGTTCTTTAGGCCGTTGGCTGCCATCACTTCTTTTCCCTGCGAAGAGTCCACCAATTTTGCCACCACCTCTTGTATGATTGTGTCTTTGTTGAAACCTGCGTCTAGACCGTCCTTCTCCTCACCTCTGACCAACCTCTGCAAGTACCTATCCTCGATGGGCATGTGCAAGAATTTGATCAAACACTCCTCTCTATCTTTCGAGGCCACGTGCTCACTTATCTTATCCCACTGCCCGTTGCTGTTTACAAAAAGCGACTGTGGGTTGTTCTCAATACTCCCGAACATTTCTATGCCCTCTAAGAGCAACAAGACTTCCTGTCTCGACCACTCCACCAGTTTCGAGGCGTTCTCCAATTTCACAAAGTCCGAAGCAGTAAAGTTCAGCGGGAAAAGGCCTTGCTCGAAACACTCCTTGCTGATAACCAGGGGGCCGATGCTTCCGCCAACCAGCAGCTTGCTTTTCAAGTTGTGGTAGCGCACATCAGAGACGTCATTCGACGTTTCATTGCAGAGATACGAGACGGCCAGGGGCGTTTTTGTGGACTTGGAATCGTCGAAAATGTTCCGCGTAATGTCGATGTTTAATGGGATAGCAGAACTGTCCTCTGGCTCGGATTTGAGAGCGGGTGTTGTGTCTACGTTGGCTGTAGATGTCAAAGTAGCCTCGTTTTCTGAAAACGCCGCGGAGTTTGGCACCTGCTCTTTCAACAGAATTTCTTCGGGCACAAACGGCGTCAAGCCTTTGGGCGTGTCTAAGGTAACCTGGAAGTGGCCAGTATACTGAGGGCCCACAAGTGAGGGCTTTGTTCTTGGATCGATCTGATAATTAATCAACCCCCATTTTTCGAGGAAGCGATGGACTCGGATCACCGAAGCCACGTCGCCGGCCAAGTTACGCCTCACCGCAGTCACCGTCAAATACTCGACTGGGTTGATCCGGTAAGTGTTGATGATGAAGTCACGCATATTCCTGTATGTTTCTGCGGTTTTGTAGACGGAAACTGGCTGCGCAGCCTCCGAATCGTCTGCGCGTGGCTTGGCCACGGGGAAAAAGTCGGGAAACAGGTTCTTTTCGATCGCATGGATCTCGTTCATGTCGAACCATTGTGCAAACGAGGGAATTACTACATGGCGCGATTGCTCGATCAAATATGTGCGCGCTTTCTCCTGGAATTCTGCACGAACTTTCTCAAGGTCGACAGCTTCTGGCTCCTCCTTTGGCGCCTCCGAGACAAGCTCTTTTGACGGTTCTGTGGTGGTTTCAGTAGCCGCCTGGGGCTCGGCGCTGGGCGGCTCGATTTGTGCCGCTGTTTCGGGCGCTGCCTCGACGCCGTCCAATTGCATGGACACGGGCTCGCTCTCGGGCGCGTTGGCGTTGCTGGCGGGATCTGCGGGCGTCGACATGTCCAGATTTGTGGTGTTTTCGCAAGAAATGTAAGACGATCTAGAGTGAGGTTCAGGATCTTGTATGTTGTTGAGGGTTTGTTTTTTCGTCGCGCTCGTCCTATGCACGACCTTGCCGCGCGCGGTGAGCAGAGTGGTGAGAGACCATGGCCTGCGCGCGGACGACTCTTGTGAAGGGATGTGGGGGGAAATAAAGCGAGATGAGGAGTGAGAAAAGAGGAGGAAAACGTGGATAATGGTGAACCAAGAAAGTCGAGAGAGTATGAGAGAACATTTAAGTGTTTCACTCTTGTTTCATTTTTGTTTCACTCTTGTTTCATATTTGTTTCATTCCTTTTTTGTCTGATGGTGTTAGATAACTAGTTGCCGAGAATAACGTCAGTGCTGCGCGTTGTCCGGTTGTCGTAATGTCCCGTTTATCGTGTTACAAATTGCAACAATACAATTATAAAAATCGATGACAAAAAACGCTTTCTGAAAAGTTTCCCCTTTTTGTTTTCACCCTTAATTCTCCACAACTTCGAAGAAAAGAGAATACCTGGTGATGCGAAAAATATATGTTTCTCTACGGCAACTTCAACGGCAGAATTACGAGGCAATCACGGGCAAACTGTAGTTTCGTTGAGACGTGTTGAACGGCATGATACAATTTTGGGTCTCAGCCCTGAATTCACGCGCCTGGTAACGTGTTATTTCGGCGTTGCAATCACAAAGAAGAGGATTCAGAGAATGACAGAAGTTGAGCAATTCCAGCAACAGTCGAAATTAACGTCAGGAATGCGAGGACCGGTGACGTCGACCTAGGTGTGGATTCTGATAATGAGTGGTATGAAGATGACACGGAGATCAACCACTTAATCATGCTAGAGACAGATGGTGTCAGTGAAACCGGTCAGGAAAAGTGGGCTAACGAAGGAGTGAAATAAATTTAAGCCATGGAATCTATAGTCACTGGAAGCTTTCTGTAGACAGAGAAGGCTCCTATCTCACAAATATTTCGACTCGACATAAAGTATATGGTGCGCTAGCATTCTAATTGTCTTTGAAATGTTGCGTAATTAGACAAAAGTAAGAATTTTTTTTTTACTGGCTTTTCTCGATTGTCAGAATAGCACGTCGATGAATCTCCAAAACCACAGCAATATAATATCAAGTTCAAGACATATTGATGGCAGAATCCGGACAAGCATTTGAGGGGATGGTGATGATTTACGATGTTTTTGGCTTTTGAAGCCGTGGTTTGAGAAACTTGTCTTTCGCGTCACATATCGTATGTTTGCCATAATACGGCCGTGTCTTGCATGACTAATTAGCCATAGGCACATTTTCTCAAAATTTCGCCATTTCATGTCGAATGAAGACAATACTCAGCTCCAGGTAAAATTCGTGTATAACATGGAAGTATTGCAACTAGTTTTGTAGACTAAAGTTCTGAGATAAAACTCTCAAAAGGATCAAGAGGCTGATGCAGAGTCATGAATATAGCGTTGAAAACTCTTAGCTGAGATCTGCTCAGTATTTGTCACCAAGCATCGATGATCATATCGAAAGAAAAACTCCATGATGAAAGAAATTTTCTGGAGTGTGCTCAAAATTTGAGAAGCAGATTTTGCCTTATGAAATGATGACTGCTTCCTTCGTGGCAGAAAAAGATACAAGAAAAGAAGAGGATCTAAATACCCAGCATTTGTGTGCTTCTGTCAAGGTTTACTTCTGTTTGTAACATTCACATTCACGTTCGCGTCTGTAGAGCAATTTTCAAAAGGCTGCGTCAATTGTAACTTTTGGTAGTCCGCAAAGACAATAGCTTTGTTCTCGCTGGCATTTTGGTTAAGGTGTTCAACACAATATGCTAAATTTAGTCAATTGAACCTACGCCACTCCAAAATTCATCTCAAACTATGTTGAGGGATTCTCTGGCTCCAGCAGGCAGTACCCTTCGATACATGTGTGTTCAGTCATTTCTCTCTCTCAAAAAGAAAAAAAATGTCTTTTCGAATCATCAGAGCTCTTACTGCTTTCAAACCTGAAAAGTGTATTATCAGATATTCGCGCGTGTTTCTCAGCTTACGTCAAGGGACCCTCCGCGTTGGCTTATCTTTATTTTGTCTGCTGAGGTGACTAAGAACATGAAACATCTGGATTTTGATTCCCTAGAAAATAACTTTGCCCTGCTTATTTATGAGTAGGTCAATTCAATCACTAATCAGTTTTAGGGATGAAATTCAATGTTTTTACACTCATATAAATTTGAACGAAGTGATCTGAATCCGTAAGGCGCGCTTCAATGAGCGGCACCAAAACCTTGAGTACTAGCCTACTAGCCCACTAGCCCATGAGGGTTGAGGCCACAGGCCAAAACAGAGACATAAATCAGAAAACGAAGACAAAAATCAAAAAAAAAAAAAAAAAAAAACGCGCACGCGTCGCGCACTTCAGATCTAACATTTTGTATCTCCAAAAACTCTTAACGGGTACTATTACTCTCAGCACCACTAATTTTCTGACTGAAACCCACATTCCAAATCTTCTCTTCTTTTAAAAAATGGTTGCTCGTGTTGGTACCAGAAAACTGAAGAGAGTGGCGCTGAAAATCGTGCCAGAGGCGTCTGAAAATTCCGGCTCAGGCTCAGAGTCAGAGCACACGCCTGCCGCCGAGTCGGACTCGATCGAAAATGACACTAGCGCCTCGGAAAGCGAG